>OOFB01004613.1:3707-28020 GCA_900323305.1 Trachyrincus murrayi
ATATTATTTGACCCCCCCCCCCCCCCCTACTGTAAATGTTTAAAATGACTCCATTATACACACTAATGTATGCAGAATCTTAGTGTTGTGTCTTAATTGCCATCTTAATTGGTTGGCATATTTCCGATGGTGGCTAGCTAATGAGCTAATGTCTTTTTCAGTTCCCTTATGTTGTGTATTAGTTTATATTGCATTTACATGTATGTTTCATGTATGTGTATGCTTCAGTTAAGACAGTGTTGAACACTCACACTTTCTGAAAGGATAACATAACAACATAAACCCTCCAAAAACCTTCATCCGCTCAGATGGGCAACCGTTGAACCAAGAAAGACAAACAAACCTGAAACCATTGTTATTGAAATTGCTTCGGCAATTTTGGCGACCAAATTAACTGTGAACCTGTAATTGTCTTCTAATAATGTGTCTTGTCGTTCCAGATTTCTGTTCATTCTTCTCGGCCCAAAAGGCAAAGCAAATTCATACCATGAGATCGGAAGGGCCATTGCTACACTCATGTCGGACGAGGTGAGACCCCCGATTCATCCATTCATTCATTCATTCTATTAAGAATACATTCAAACCTTTTATATCACAGTGTTGTTGAATACTTGATCCTGATTGGTCAACAACGGGACACCCCGTCGTGGTTTATTCCATACTTGTCCTTAGACATTTCTTCAGCGTGACATTGTTATTCATCATGGGATACTGAATCAACATGCCGTTTTGCTCCTCTCTGTTAAGGTGTTTCATGACATTGCCTACAAGGCCAAAGACAGAGGGGACCTGTTGGCCGGCATCGATGAGTTCCTGGACGAGGTGATCGTGCTCCCCCCTGGGGAGTGGGACCCGGCCATCAGGATAGAGCCTCCAAAGTCCCTCCCCTCGTCTGACAAAAGGTCTCCGGTTATAATACATTATACGTACATACATACATTTAGCATTGAGGTACTTGTACTTTACTTGAGTATTTCTATTTTCTGCTACCTTATACTTCTACTCCACTACATCTCAGAGGCAAATATTGTACTTTTTACTTTTGAATCCACTACATTTATCTGACAGCTTTAGTTACGTTACTTTGCGGATTCAGATTAACAATACTCAATATAATAAATACATCAATTATATTATTATATCAATAAGGCTTTATTGGTGCCCAGGAGGAGATTCTCAAGCTACCCAGCAGTATGTAAAGTAATATATCAAATATATATGAATACATTAAAATAAGCTCCACCTTTACCAGCTGCAACATTAAAGTGATGAACACATGAATGCATCAATGAATATAATCCAATAATATAATATATATTATTCTGAAATGGACCATTCTGCAAAATGAGTACTTTTACTTTTGGTACTTTAAGTATATTTTGATGCTAATATTTTTGTACTTTTACCTAAGTAACATTTTCAATGCAGGACTTTTACTTGTAACAGAGTATTTATACAGTGTGGTATTACTACGTTTACTTAAGTAAAAGATCTGAGTACTTCTTCCACCACTGTCTGAGTGTGACTAGCACTACAGTGTTTCGACACATGATACTATGGGATCAACAGGCGCTACTCCTATTGTAGCTACCACTGTCAACGTTTGCGTTCTTGGAAGATCACATTAAGTTTAAGTGTTAAGTGAATCCCAAGTGAAGTTTCTTGTAAAAATGTTTTAGAGTAGGTTATTGTTGAAGGAGTTCAGGGAACGGCGTATTTGATTTTGACTTTTTACTGAAAGCACGTTCAGGGTTGCTTCAATGAATGCCATGCCATACCAATGACTAATAGCTGGCTATGTGTATGTTTGCTTTGTGCTTCTGACAGAAAGAATATGTACTCAGGCGGAGACAACTCCCAGATGAACGGAGACATGCCTCACGGAGGGGGCCATGGTGGAGGTCATGAAATAGGGGATGAACTGAAGAAGACCGGAAAGTATGCATTCATAGGGTCTAAACATATCTTCACGTTGGACTTAAAATACACACAGTCCAAAAAAAAAAGGATCTGCATAGTCTTTTAATGTCCGCAGCTGTGCTGGATGGAGTGACCTTTCACTTAATTTTCCCAAATGCTATATTCTTAATAATATCAAGGTTACCCACCTCGCCAAAGACTCTCAGAAAATAAAATTGAGAGATTTGTATATATTTTAATAATGAGCTAAAGTATCATGGCACCTTGGATAGCCAATTTCCCCCCGGCACCTTGGCACCTTGGATAACCAATTTCCCCCCGGGGATCAATAAAGTATTTCTGATTCTGATTCTGATTCTGATAGTTACATGTTTTAATACGAAAGGATGACACTAGAGGGTTTTGCCAGGTCTGAATTATGATATGTATATTGGTTTCTGTATTATTATTGTTACGATTATCATTTGTTTTGCTCAACGTTTTAGAAAGTAGTGTATGTAACTAATACCTCCTTTCCTTGCATTTAGGTTTTGTGGCGGTCTCATACTTGACATCAAGAGAAAAGCACCGTTCTTCTTCAGCGATTTCACGGACGCGTTCCACATCCAAGCCCTGTCGGCCATTTTGTTTATTTACTTGGGCACTGTGACAAACGCCATCACCTTTGGTGGTCTGCTGGGGGACGCCACAGAAAACATGCAGGTCAGAGGTCACGTTTTGAACCGTGAACAGTGTGTAGGATGGATCGTTGAGCATTCATGCTAATCGTTAGCGTCTCAAACGTCTAAAAAGAAGAATATGTATCTCTCTGTAAACCAGGGCGTTTTGGAGAGTTTCCTCGGGACAGCGATCGCCGGTGGCGTGTTCTGTCTACTGGGGGGACAACCGCTTACTATCCTCAGTAGCACGGGTCCTGTGCTGGTCTTTGAACGGCTGCTCTTCAACTTCAGCAAGTACGTTTCTAGGTTTTCCATTTCCTTTGCGAATGAACGCTGAGACACATGTTCATTGAGTGCATCCAACAATAGACTGGACAGACGGACAACACAAATGTGACACTCCAGTGCTCATTATATTTATCCTCCTGACAAGGTGGGCCTATGAAGTCCTTTGAAGTAAAGGAAAGGGTTTTAGTGAGCATGTGATCACTTTAAAATCATCAGCAAGTACTTTACACTTTGTTAAAAATGGTCTTATCTTTCTATCCCTTTTAACAAACTTTTACCGGGTGTGTGTGTGTGTGTGTGTGTGTCTGTGTAATTGTATTTGTCGGCACTGGAGAGATAATTCAAAATGAACTTGTTGAAATGTCAATAAAGTCTTGAAACGTGATACTACAAGGGGCTGTGAAAGAGAAAGAAAAATAATTTGACTTTGACCGAGTGTGATTTTATTTCCTGTCATTTCTCTTAAAGAGACAACGCGTTCGACTACCTGGAGTTCCGCCTGTGGATTGGCCTGTGGTCGGCGTTCTTCTGCCTGGTGCTGGTGGCGACCGACGCCAGCTTCCTGGTGCAGTACTTCACCCGCTTCACCGAGGAGGGCTTCTCCTGCCTCATCAGCTTCATCTTCATCTACGACGCCTTCAAGAAGATGCTGAAGCTCGCCCATTACTACCCCATCAACACCGATTTCAGGATGGATTATGTCACGCAATACGACTGCCGCTGCATGGCGCCCTCGTTCCTCGGTAAGACCCTCGCTTCCTTGATGACCTTGCTAATCCCCTGACCCGCTAGTTACGCTAAAGGAGGGGAGGGGTGGAGGGGAGGGGAGGGCGGGGTGGGTGGTCGCTTCATGGCATCAATGACAAAGACGTGCTGCTGGTTTTTATCATTGGAACCCAAAGGCTGCACTGGCGTCATTTGCGTATTTTGAATAATGCACATTTAACCAGAAGTAGGACCTCACTGTGATCTGTAGCTGGTGATGCATTTAGGTTTTTTAAGTTGACAGAGAATTTGATTACTAATGACAGAAGGTTGTCTTAAGTGGATAAAATAAATGGAACTTCAGATCATCGTGCTATATGTGTAACAGCGAACTAAGTCACGTGTAGCCTTTTTTTCCAATTTGAAAGCGTCTAGAAGTGTCCAGAAGGACGGCGATTGTGAGTCCATCAAACGGTGCACAAGCAGGAGCCTGAACTAGTGAGAGCAAGGCGTATGCGTGTTGAGGGTTGAGGACTAAAAGTTAATTTGCTGGTGCTCGTCTGAACGTAGAGCCATGGTTGTTGTTGTTGCTGAATGAGAAGAAGGGGCCCAGCATGCCTCTCTGTTTACCTTCCTGATGGGGGAGGGGAGAGGAAGAGGAAGGGCATCCAAGAATCATTGTTAATCCCCTGCTGCTTTGAAAGTATCACACACACACACATGCACACACGTGCACACATGCACCACATACATACATGCACCACATACACACACACACACACACACACACACTCACACACACATATACACATGCACACACACACACACACACACACACACACACACACACACACACACGCACACACGCACACACACACACACACACACACACACACACACAACATACATGTGCACGTGCACAGCCCCCCTCCCCCACACACACACACATATACATGCATGCATTTTCAAGTGCAAAAATGTATGCAGAAATAGACACACGCATGCATTTATTTTTTCCACTTGAAAATGCATGCAGAAACACACACACATACACACAGTGTTGTACACACAAAAAAGGCACACACAAGCATAACATTGCACACGTGTGGACATACCCAAGAGGTGGGAGAGGTGCCAGCTGGTGATGTGTGGTGGCTCCCAGGGGCCGACCCACCACTGAGCTCCTGGGGCTCTTTAAACATTCATCGTGTGGAAGTCATCAACTGCCCCTCACAGCGAAGCGTGACTGGAGGAAAAACCACCGACACATCAAAACACGTCTCGTGTAAACGCTTTTAATCATGTGACCGCCTCCATTTCTCGACGCTCGAAGTGTTGGGAATGTGATACTGGATCAGTGTTTGTTAAGCACCTTGATCTACATCCTCCTCCTCCTGCTCCTCCTCCTCCTCCTCATCATCATCATCATCATCATCATCTTCGTATTCATCATCATCATCATCATCTGTGTTTGGGGCAGCGGTGAATCCGGACACTGGGATTACTTGTGTGTTTGGTTGGCGGTGCGATATTCAACGTGAACCACGTGTCCTGAGAAGTTGTTTTGTTTTGTGTTCACACAGAGAACAGTACGGATGACATCATAGACCAGGTCGATGGCTCTTTGGTCTTGGCGTGGAACGATACCGAGCTGGTAAGGACACGGTGTTCTACAACGTCACTCAAACAACGCTCAGTAAAAATAGCGGGACGGGGTACGCTCGTGCCTTCAGTGTCTAGTGCCCGCATCTGTCGGCATTCCTCGAGCAAGATGTCTAACCGCAACGCCTACCTGCTCATGGATTACATTTAAATGAAATACTGAACAAATGATGAATTGCATTTTACTTTTAGTCATTCAGCAGACGCTTTTATCAAAAAGTGACTGAGAAGAAAGATACAGCGCTGTGCTGCACAAATATAGTAAATACATTTGGATCAAAGTGTGTGCTAAATGAGTAAACGGTGAGTGTTTAAAATACAACCACTGTGTTCCTGAGTCTAACGGTTGTTGAACATGTTTGTTGTGTAGCCCATGAACGCCACCTGGGAGTCCCTCAGCCAGAAGGAGTGCATGAAGTACGGGGGCGAGCTGGCGGGCATGGCCTGCGGCTTCGTGCCGGACGTCACCCTCATGTCCTTCATCCTCTTCTTCGGCACCTACTCCTGCTCCATGTGTCTGAAGAAGTTCAAGACCAGTCCCTTCTTCCCCACCACTGTAAGTCGCACACACAGTAGGCCACGCAGTAGCCCCTTTCCTACAGAGATCCCGCAATATGGCCGCCAAGAAGATCCGCTATTATGCCGGCTTTGCTTTTTTCTTTTTTTTTACACAGAATCAGAGGCGTGACGTGTAACGCAAACCGCGTCATGTACAAGCTGACGTTCGATGTGTGTACACGGGTGGAAACTATCGGCCTGTGTTCTGCTCAACAGAACAAGCAGAGAGACCACTGAGAAACTAAGTCGGTCTTTGCGCTGTGTGCTTCTGTCCCCCAGATGAGGAAGCTGATCAGTGACTTTGCGATCGTCCTCGCCATTCTCATCTTCTGCGGGGTCGACATGCTCGTGGGCGTGGACACGCCCAAACTCATTGTGCCAACTGAATTCAAGGTGAAGTTGGGGCTCATTTTGCTATTCTGATATTACCGATATTAACGTCACTGATATTAACGTTTTCGTTTTGGATTTGACAAATATTATATTATAAAAAATATGAATCCTGACAAAAATTGCTAAAATGTCGGTATGCTTGTATTGTGGCTATTCTCAAACCTAACAACGTAATTTTGATACCACTGCCAGTTTCAGTGCATCCCAGAAAAGTGTTAATATCTGGCGCTGTGTTGTCAGGGTGGACGTGTGTTCCTTATGGGACAGTAATGGAGTGGGGGCCTCTTCAGGGGAATTAAGCAAATTGATCCCGTTAAATTGATGGAGTTGGCCGAATCACAAGGGCTCCCCCCATCTACCATCATGAGACCATCACGTGTGTGTGACTAGAGGAACGAACCCTGACTTACCTGAGTTCACCTGTGAAAGTCTTTCGTCCGTAACCTTCCCAGTTTGCTCTCTGTTTGAGAACATGTCGACGTCCCTAAGAGTTGCTTGCTGCCGGTGTGTACTGAACGTTTCCCCCCGTCCCATCAGCCCACAAGTCCCCACAGAGGCTGGTTCGTGCCGCCCTTCGGAGGGAACCCCTGGTGGGTGTACCTGGCGTCCGCCCTGCCTGCCCTGCTGGTCACCATCCTGCTCTTCATGGACCAGCAGATCACCGCGGTCATCGTCAACCGGAAGGAACACAAGCTGAAGGTGAGCCTTCTCTTTTTTTTATTAGCACAAAACCCAAACCTAAAGGTGCCGTCGGTAAGATTTAAGAGCTGTTATTTGAGTGTAAATTTGGGTTAGGGTTAAAACAGGAATTACTCATTACATTATTACATTACAGTCATTTAGCATACGCTTTTATCCAAAGCGACTTCCAATAAGTGCATTCAACATAGGTAGGCAAGAAAACTACTAGTCACCAGAAATCGTAAGTGCATTTCCTTCCTAAACAAGCAGCTAAGAGCATAACTAGTGATAAGGTACGAGTGCAATAAGTTAGCAACCTACTTTATCTTAAACAAATGAGACAAATAAGAGAATCAAAATAAACAATAGCTAAGACAAATAAGTGAACCAAATAAACAAGAGCTAAGACAAATAAGTGCATCGAATAAACAAGAGCCAATAAACAAGAGCTCAGACACATAATTGACGACAATTCAAATGAAATGAATGAACCCCTATCTCAGCAAAGAAAAAGAAAAAAAGCCTGTTTTTCCAATTCATATTTACAGAACAGAAATGTTCCTCAGACAAATCATTTCCTCGGTCGCAGCTGAGCTATTAAAAGACAGTCCTCGTTGCCTCATCAACTCGTAGAGCAAAGCGTTTATTCTTGATAGAATCTGTAGTCGCTGTGATGCGTGGAGCGTTAAGTGTACTGTAGCGTGCCGTGACATTGTGGACGTGCTACAATACAGTACACTCTCCCTTCCATCCCATCTCCCTGCAGCACCCCTCTGTGCCTCCCAACTTTGACAAGCACTGTATTAGCGAGTGAAATGCACTGTGAGAATATCCGCTTGGAGTTGACTGCGCCTGCCTCTGAGACTATTTAGATTGTCTCAACACTCCGGGGCATTTCTGACCAATCGGGGGCATCTCTTCCCTGATTGGTTCAGGGAATCCATCTTGCCTGTCAATCACAGGTGCGTGAAATGAAACGTAGGGAGGGAGGGAGCAGACAGGGAGGAGGGGAGGTTTTTTTTTGGTTGTTTAGTTTCAAAATCTTGCTTTTCTGCTCTCTCTCTCTCTCTCTCTCTCTCTCTCTCTCTCTTTACAAATCTCGAATCTTACCTACAGCACCTTTAAAAAATGTTAAATGCTGTCTTTATTCTGACAGGTGGCAGTCAGGGTGGCTGGTTAGGCAGGTAAATGCCAGTGCCGAGCTGCTAATGCCAGTTTGGTTGTGGTGGTGTGTGTGTGTGTGGGGGGGGGGTTAATCTCTGCTAGCTGCTGCTAGCTGATGCACAGATGGGAAGAATGGAATTGCATCAGTCAGCTGATCAGGGATCTCGGCCACAACTGTCCTCAGCGTGTTCTGATTATGTCCGCTGCTATTCAGACAAACCAAGAGAAGCGGCTTACTTTGAGCACATTGTGGAGTTTCTAACTGTTATGTGGGTTATTTTGTTGTTGCACAAACGTCTCTCTTTCACCGTCAATCTTGCTTTCTTTCACTCATCCCACACACACACACACACACACACACACACAGTTCAAAATAGTTCTAATATGTTTTCCTGGTAATAGGCATACAGTAGGTATGCAGCAGGTATACAATTGTCATCTCTGTTACGCACACAAATGTAAAGTTCAATGTCAATGTTTTAGGCTACTGGGCATGCCCCAGTACGCCACCATTATCTTCATCATGATCAGTTATACATTATAACCTAGTTAAAACATGACATCATCATCATCATTATCATCGTCGATGAAAAAGCATTTATTTTAGGACAGTTCTATTAAATGAAATACTTTGCTGTCAAGTGTCCTAAAAGAAATACGAGCAGCGATGCGAATGCTAACTAACTTAACACCTTTCAATTGGAGAGAGGAACGGAGCTCTCCTTAAGGTGCAAACTGACTTTATACAAAGGCTTATTGAATTAACTGTATGGTATAGAAACTCATATGTTCTATGTGGTGTGTAGTTCATATTTTCCACGACAGTTATCATCATCACCCCCCACACACGTTCCCGTGTTCCTGTATGCCCGTGCTCATGCGTACTTGTCCATGTGTTTTGGTTCTGGCAGAAAGGGGCTGGCTATCACCTGGATCTGTTCTGGGTGGCCATTCTGATGGTGGTGTGTTCCTTCATGGGCCTGCCCTGGTACGTGGCAGCCACCGTCATCTCCATCGCTCACATCGACAGTCTGAAGATGGAGACGGAAACGTCTGCACCTGGAGAGCAGCCGAAGTTCCTGGGCGTGAGGTAGGTCCCGCGGAGACCCGCTAGGTCTCATTCATTTAGGGGGGGAGCTTTCTTACATTGGTTGTTAAAGGGGAACGGTCACACACAGCTTTCTAATACAGGAGAGTAGGCTACCGCTTCATACGCGGTCTGCAACATTAACTCGGGAGTCGCGGAGACGGAGTTGGACCATTTTGACGTCTTTGGTCCGGGATTTACGTTCTCCGTTGGTCCGGTTTGTTGACTGTGTGAAGTGAAGTGTCTCTGGGTGTTGTTGCCCAGGGCAGATCTGTGCTTATTGACTGATTTTATTATGTGTACACTCATGTTCCACCAGTAGGAAGGGAAATAAAATCCCTCCACTGTTACCTTGATAAACATTTCCGTAATGTGTAACGTGCACTTTTATATTTGTTCATATGTACAAAAAAAAAAGAAGGTATTTTTAGGTCTAGCAACAACAAAACACAAAAGCTTTAAAAAATGATTTTTCTAATGTAGAAAAAGTTGTGTAGCATCTCGTACTGCAGCCAACGGCCTCCTGCAGCCCAGATGGATCGGGATGTTGACGTATTAACGTTGACGGGCCCATGACCTCCACACAGTGGATCTCTCTGTTCTGGCCTTCTATCGTCTGGGAATGAATGAAATATAAGCACTTTTCACCTGGAGAAAAACCAATTCATTCCAACGTGTGCCTTACCCTTTAATCATCTCTTACTTACTTTCATTTGGTGATGAGTCAGAATACATATGATATATATATATATATATATATATATATATATTATGGACTACAAGGTCATCATTCTTATCTTCTGTAATGTTTTTCTGCTGTGTTTGCATTGCAGAGAGCAGAGAGTCACGGGCCTGTGTGTCTTCCTTCTGACCGGCCTCTCCGTCTTAATGTCTCCTATTCTCAAGGTAAAGCGCAATGGAAATGATGACGAATCACGCAAATGTTTTAAGAAAATCACACGTTGTGAATTGAAGTTACTTCCCCGACCTTTGGGTTTCTTGCAGAATATGTTGTATATCGTTCTCCCCACCGCCCCTTCTCAACCCTGCCTATATCTCCGCTACCCTCTCCCTGTATAGTTCACCGTCCCAGATGTTTAACCCCTCGGAACAGCTTGAAAGAGTTGACACGGTTATTTACTTGTCACAAGCACCGTGTGTGTGTGTGTGTGTGTGTGTGTGTGTGTGTGTCTTGCTTTGTGGCAGATGCATCTCGTATCACAGTAGTTATCTATAGTTATTCACCAGCACAGTAGAAAGTAGTCACAGTGGGCAGAATCCACTCTGAGAATTCATTAGGGGGCTATCGCGTCTGCAGAGCTGCAGCGGGCCTGGCGTTCTGTCATCCGCTAGACAGACGAGAAGACACCGCAGGAGCACGGGTGGGAGGATTAATTGTCACTTTTGGACGTTTTGCTGAGGACGTGGGGAACGGAGAGAAAAACAGAGCAGCAACGCCGGGCTGAAGAGTTCCCCGTCGCCCACCGCGACGAGGAAGACGAGCTATAATATCCCAAAAGTCACAGTGATTAAAATACAGATCCAGTGGCCTACTCTGACAGTCAAGACTGCAGGGCCGGTGTTATTTTTGCGCTAATGCGTTGGAGGGGAGCACTAAGTGAGCTGTCAGGGCTGCATCAGCCTGACTCCGCATGCCCGGTCCACCCCACCCCACCCCACCCACCCACACGCCTCCGCTGAGACACCCAGCCTTCTCTCGCTCTCTCAGGCCCCCCCCCCGTGTGCTGCTTCTGCTCTGGCCCGGGGGTAGAGGTCACCGGGGGGAAAACCACCGAAAAGTTTTTGAGTCTAGATTTTGAACCGCGGTTTGGTTTAAAAGTCATGACTCGGCGTATTAAATGTGACTTTTAGTTTAGCGATGAGGGACTGTGACTGTGTGTGGAGTCTTGTATGCTTCAGAGTGAATGGCTCCATGTGTGCGGTCTGTAATGTTTGTCCGAGTGGGGTTTAGTAGCAGAGTCCGTTACGGTTACAGTCTCAAAGAGCTTCACAGGCCCACGTCCGACGACACCGGCTAACCCTAAGCCCGCACAAGGGCAAGGAAACTCTCCCCCAGGACCTAGTGGGAGATTAAAAACAAAAATATGTTGGCAGACATACGTAAAATAATAAGCCGAATAACGATGACTCAAAAATAGTCTAAATCAAAGCCAAACATAAAATGCTAAAGGTTCATAAGGTTCCTCACTACTAGATTCATAGATACCCCCCCCCCCCCCATGGTATATCACCCTGTGTTTTGAAAATGACGGCTGTATGTATTTGTTTACTCCTCCAGTTCATCCCCATGCCCGTGTTGTACGGAGTCTTCCTCTACATGGGCGTGGCCTCCCTCAACGGTGTGCAGGTAAGGCTGGTCCTGGTCTTCATGTTGTGTCAATGTGGCCCCTGGCAACCTCACAGAGGTCAGCCCAGAGTAGGGCGATAGTTATGCTAATGCTTGCTATGCTAGCACAGTGGTTCTCAAATGGGGGGGTAGGTGTACCCCTAGGGGTAATTGGAAGGGTTGCAGGGGTTACTCGGAACATTTCAAAAAATGTGTCCCTTTTTGTTGTTTTAATATTGGTTATGAACAATTATGAACACCACCTTAATAAAATGAAGTAAATCTGAATAGACCTACTAATATACAAGTTTGATCAAAGTGGGGTACATTAGTAAAAATAGTCTGAGAACCAGTGTAATAGAAGACGGTGCTTGAGAAAATGTGTTTAAGATATGTCTGGATTTCACCACTGCAGCGCCATCGTATGAAAACACTTCATGTAGCACAGCATGTGATTTAAACATGACAAATGAATGTCATACATGTCATAAATTAGAGATTAAGCATTAGGTGTCGGCGGGAATGGACAGGCTTTTTATGGCGTCCTTGGAACAACTGTTCTGAGGCTTTATAATGGTAATCACTAACTAATCATTAACTTATTGTCCTCATGAGACTTAATATTTAACGTTGTACAGCGAGATCATGAACTGGTTAGAAAGCAGTGTGTGTTTTGTTTAAATTAAAGCACTGATTCAAATAAAATACAAGTAAAAACGAGACTCCATTTCAAACTTTTCTCTCAACTCTTAACTATAATCTGTGCTCTCTCTCTCTCTCTCTCTCTCTCTCTCTCTCTCTCCCCCTCCCTCCCCTCTTTCTAGTTCATGGATCGTCTCAAGCTGCTCCTGATGCCGGCTAAACATCAGCCAGACATGGTGTACCTGCGTCACGTGCCGCTGAGGAAGGTGCACCTCTTCACCTTCATCCAGATCCTGTGCCTGGCGCTCCTCTGGGTCCTAAAGTCCACTGTAGCCGCCATCATTTTCCCCGTCATGGTGAGCAGCTTTTACATACGGTTACTACTACATAGTTAACTATGGGGCAGGGTTTAAAAAAATTTAAATAATTTCATTCAGTTTCGCCAGCACAAAGCTGGAATATAAATAATATATGAGCGTTTGATGTTATTTGATGTAAACATGAACATTAACCGGGTGGTGAAAATACTTCTAGTGAGAAACACGGGCTTGTGCTTCACTTTGATCTTTGCCGTTCATTGAAAAGATTTATCAAACTTGTATATTAGTAGGCCTATTCAGATTGACTTACTCCCAGTACTCCCTGCAACCCCCCATTTAAGAACCACTGGGGTAGGGGTTAGGCCCGGGTGTTCGACTCCCAGCTGAAAGGTACTGGGTTCGATCCCCGACATCCGCAGTCTAACCTGTAGACAGCACGGTGTCCCTGAACTCCTACCTGCCCCTCAATGGCATGTCTCTGAAGTCACTGTAAGTCGCTTTGGACAAAAGCGACGACTGAATGACTCTTTCTTTTTATTTTATTGATTCCAATGTTGGTATGACAACGAAAACCAAAAATGAACACACATATTCATCACACTAGTACCTCTTTTCTAATATTTCCTTCTAAAAATACTGTCTTTGTCTGAGTTAGCTAGTTAGTTGAGAGAGGGGTTTTGAATGGGCTATAATATAATATGTGAACCGTATGTGTTAAAACTCTGCTGCTGCTGTGTGTGTGTGTGTGTGTGTGTGTGTTTTCCGATGGGTTCAGATCCTCGCTCTGGTGGTGGTCAGGAAGGCCATGGATTACATGTTCACTCAGCACGAGCTCAGCTTCCTGGATGACATCATCCCCGAGAAGGAAAAGAAGAGGAAAGAGGACGAGAAGAAGAAGACGAAGACGACGAAGAGAGGCAGCGTGGACAGTGACGTCGAGGATGTAAGTGTGTCATCACGATATGTCCGTGTCAGATGTCTCTGCCAACACCACAATATTATGATTAAGACCAGGGCGATGGCCCCATAAGTGGAAATAATTAAATTCTTCTTTTTCAGCCATTTCCGTTTCATTCACATTCATACTGACCAAAGTCCAAATGGATTGTCCATTTGATCTCGATGTGTGTGTGCCGAACATGTGAAATGCTATCCACAGATAGCAGAATCTCCAGAATCTCCAGAATTTCCCTCGCAGATTCACATGATGAGCATTGGCGAGTGATCGCCTGCCGCGATGCCAGCTGCAGGACGTCTCTCATGTGTTTCTGTGCTTGTCGTGTCTCCCCAACAGTCCGACTACCCTTACAATGAGAAGGTGCCCAGCATTAAAATCCCTATGGATATGATGGAGAAAGAGCCCTTCTTAGGTGATAAGTCCTTCGACAGTGAGTAGATCCAAGCCTCCCCCGAAGCAATACAGGGGGCAGACCTCTCTGCCTTCTTGTCGCCGTTTTTGCTTCTTTCTATTTCACTTTCACTTGTTTTTATTTCTTCCTCCACCAAATCCAATGTTGCCTTGCTGCCGTTTTTCTCCCTCCCAAACGTTACAACTGTCCCTCCCAAATGTTACAACTGTCCCTCCCACTTACAACTGCCTTGTCTCCAACTGGCTTGTTCGCCTGACTCACCGCATGACCTGAACGCTCGCTTTCCCGCTCTGTTTGCTGAACTCTTTCTGTCATGTTTCTTAAAGTCTTTGCTTTTCTTCTTTTATTCGTCGTTTTGGAGAATTAATTGCACTTCGTTGGTTTTTCTTTTTCTGTGGCTTGAAGTTCTTGCTTTTGGGTTTGTCTTAAGGTCTTGTCTTGTAAATGTTGATCACAGCTTTAACTCAGTTTTAACCGGTGCCTTATTGAATAATGAATCATATAATAATTTCCACAGTTATGTAATCTAGTTTCTGTTTTGACCTCATTCCCAAACAAATTTGTCGTTGTATTGTCGTAACTGTATTCCCGGGAAAACACGCTCTCTTTTCAACAATGATCGACCTAAACATAACAGATTTTTCGCTCACTTTTTGAATGGTTAACGCGGCATGCGTGACGCACGCTAGCGATTCTGTTTTTGACACGTGTGTCTCACTGAACAAAATGGCTGACGACGTACGTTTTTTTTGTTTAGCACCAGCAGGAGAGAAGTCCCCGGCTTTCCTTGACCGGCACACATCGTGCTGAGCAGCTCCGGTACTACCAGTCCAACTGTATGTCCAGGTGGGTGCTGGCACTCAAGGGGTGAGAGGGCAGAAGGCAGGTGGCCGGGTGCATTCATGCGGGCACATTATGCATACGTTGCATGCATCGCTATGGTCGCCCACGTACACTTTCAGGGTGGTACATTATATATGAGATGCGTGAGGTTCATTTTAGTCTCGTTTCAAAGGTAGATCATTTCTTAACAGTTTAGTTACTATTTAGTCGTCTTTTTGAAAAGCGTTGCTTTTATCAGGCAGGTAGGGGTTAGGGGCATTTTGCTCAAGGATGCCTACAGGTTAGACTTCTGACCCGGGGGTTTGAACCCAGAACCTTTCGTCTGGGAGACCCTAACCACTAGACTCTCCTCCTACCCAACAGTTACATAGGTTTGTCTTGTCATAGGCCTGTGGATCTGTGTATGTTGTTTGTGCGTGTGCAAACTGTATCTTAAGCTATATTTAGATGTCCTTTATCCTTTAAGCTTGAGCTCGGTGTGCTCTGAAGCAACACAATGATGTATATTTCATTCAAGGAATGCCTGCCAATCTTCCGTCCAGCTGTAGTACAAGTGGGGTCACCGCGACTTAGATTAGCCAAGCTAATGGCTAGGTTTTACAATACTGTCGCTGAAATTGACAATAACATTAGATTTTTGCGTATATACAAGGACATTTGAGTGGCGCCAGGCCCTCATTTACCCAACATGGTTGATTCTCAGACACTGTTAGACATTAAATATGCTCCTGAAAGCTACAGCACTCAGAACTCAGTAGGTCCTCAGTATCCGAGAGATGCAGGTCTTTGTTTGTGCCTCTGCATCTGACAACAATGACCAAGAACCATTATAACAATGACCAGAACCAACAAGAACCATTATAACAATGACCAGAACCAACAACAACCATTATAACAATGACCAAGAACCAACAACAACCATTATAACAATGACCAAGAACCAACAAGAACCATTTTCCACATCACCAGGAACATCACCCATGTCAAACCTGATCGGGCTAGTTTTAAACACTGACATAATTTCACCGTGTACGTCATCATGATCGGCATGGCGTACGAACACTCATGTTTTGGAACAGGGCACAAGTACCTGCTTTACGATCACATCCCCCTCCTAAAGAAATACAACTAATCCCCATCTGATTTCGCTGTAAGACCAAATTGCTTTGCAATCCGATTGACCATGCGTCATGCTACTAAATCCTAGCGACGATATCCCTGGCATGCCTTGAGACGGCCGAGACACGACCCTCAGGTTTATACTCTGCTGGCGTTGTGTAAGAAGAATCCACTCCTCATCTTCACATGTACTCCAATGGTACTCAAAACTCCCCTGACCTGAAGTGACCCACTTGTCACAGATTTGGCCAAGAGGAAAACTATTGCTCAAGGGTTCTTAGGTACTTTTATTTCGTCGAACCAACGGTTCCATGTCTGTTGGTCTGGTAGCTGTTTCGGTTGAGTTGACAGACAGATCACACGTGTTATTTATTGACTTATTTTGAATCTTTGAATCTGATGTATTCCAATACGTGGTGAACCAATCACAGAGCCGAGACTTAATCACTTGATCGATGCATTCGTCAGTCTAATCTTAATCTAATCATCTAATCTAATCCTCTTGATTGGCTGTTTTATGTCAAACAAATCAACTGTTATAATGTTACAATGAATGATCATATGCATTGATCAGTTCTATTTTATTAAATATTTTCTCATTTCTTTTTCTGCACACAAATGCACAAAATAGCTATGCTTGAGAATTTGTTAAGGAATATGTTTACGGTTCAATTATGTGGCCACACGTGTGCAGTGTAGGTGTGGAGTAACTGTGTTACATCCTAAATCTCACGGGTCCTTTCTCTCTGGTTTTGCAGCCCTGAGATGAGCCCGCTGAAATCTGTGCCTCAGATTAGGATAGACATGGACCCAGACAACGACGAAGATGAAGACAACTGTATCTACTGGAAGAGCAGAGGGTCTGAAACATCACTGTAGTTAAAATAGCAAACCACCCCAGAATGATAACACTGTTCATAAAAAAGGGAACGCACAGATGATGGGAGGATATTAAGGTGTAGCTCGGTTGAAATACTGACAAAACCCTTTTTTCCCAACCAACTGAAACACTGATAGGTCTCATTCGTTTATATTGTTCTATGCAATTCATCAAGCATCTATCGCTGATTTAGGTTAAAGAAGGAGGAACATGACAAGCTGCCGTGTGTCGGAGGACAGAATGGCCTCCTTGCTGTTTTTATATCCTAATATATCTTTTCTGTTTTGGATTTTTATATAAACTGAATTATTCTAAGGAAATTTTCCTGTAGCAGGAAAATCTTATTTTTTTGTAGCTCTACCTCTTGATTTAGATTAAAAGATTATTGTGAAATAATTAAACTAATGTAGATTTTTTTTTAAGCAGCATGATTTTTTATATATCGTTTTTTTTCCCTGTTCTTCAGATGAAAGATGAACTGTTTCTTCTTAATAGGGAACTGTAACATAGAGATATACACGAAATTGTGAGTTAATTTACATCGGTTGGTAACGGTAATGTCTACTTTTTTTTCATCGGACTCTAAATATTTGTTCTTGCTTTTCAATTTTAACGTTAATTAACACCTTGTACTCTTTTGGTGAAATGCTTTAAGATCTTACTGTTGATCTTAAATCATAACGTTTCCATTTATCTTTTTTAATCATCGTGTGCTGCATGTGTTTTTTTGTTTTTCGTTTTTTTGTGTTTTCTTATTGGTCAGTTTTCTTCCAAGTTAGCACTCGCTCTTGAGGTGAATAACATCCGATTTTCCTCAAGCAAACTAAGAATGCATATCGTTGTATTGCTTGTGCTGCACATAATACTTTACCGAAGTGGCTTATAAGAGGGTGACCTCGAGTGATTTGAGAACAATCCATGTGGCTCTCTTCAAATCAGAACGTGTCCCCACACACTGTCCCATACTAGAGCCCAGAGAAATGTATTTCTCAATTCTCAATTAGATTGGAATAATGCAAACAAGAAGAGGTAAAACACTTCCTGACAGGTAGAATTTAAAGGATAACTTTGCCGCTTTTCAACCTTATCTCTTATCTATCCACATTAGGGATATATTGTGAACAACGTCTGCAGTCGTTGCCGATGCACTCTGTGTCTCTGGGGCACAGCTCAGCGCAGATGAAAAATCTTTTATAATGCAAAAAGATTTGCGTTATCTGGGTGCAGGCAACATGGAGGAAAGGTAAACATTGTTCATTTGCATACACTACCCACATTGAAATGATACAAAGCTGGTTGAAAAGCGGCGAAGTTACCCTTTAATCTCGTTCTGTAAACACAGAGTAGAGGATTATATCCCATAAATCACCATGTTCATACAATATGTATTATATAATATATATATAAAACAATGTGTTGCGTTCCCCGCGATGAGGCACATCCACAGCAACAGTCACACAGAGAAGAGATGAACACTCTAGTATAGGAATTATTTTTGGCATTGTGTGGAGAGCATGGTCCACCGAATGACAAAGTGGCTAGTTTGGTAGTACATGGGGTGTCAATGTATGAATATTGTCTCTGTAGCATACAGAATAGTACTACTCTTTGGCATTACATGGGCATTAAAGGGGTTTGTAACCGTAGCGAACCAGGCTAAAGTGTGGGCAAGGCTGAGTGCATATTTGACCCGAGAGCTGAACTGGATGTCTCCGCTATACGTGATGAAGATGTTATTTTCTTCTGTGGTCGTGTGACGTAAGAGCTGCCTTCTTCTTTTTGTAAATCATGTACATATCAGCATGTCAGAACCAAGATATCTCCTTTTTATCATCCATGTCCTAGTGTTTCATTTAGTGGAGTTTTCTTTCTCAGATATGAATACAATATAGCAAGAAATAAGTTATACTTCTGATCATTGTTTTAGCACTATATATATAACTTATATATATATATATATATATATATATATATATATATATATAAGTTGACATAATTGATAAAATGGTGAGTTTGAGTTCGTCATGAGCATGTCAGCTTATGATAAATAAAATACAAATTTTAGTCAACAAAATACTTGGATTAAATTAACTTTTATGACTATTTAGAACAGGTTAAATGATTTGTTTTAGAATGTATATTTTTCAAATGAATTGTATATTGAAAATAAAGACAATTATTATGACACTTAGAGACTGCATGTCTCTTCTTTATTTTACTATACACATATAGCAGGCAGGACTAACTCAATGCTGAAAACGGCTGCAACACATTACAATATTGTTCAAGCACAACCTCAACTACACTGCTTTTATTTGTTAACTATGGCAAAGTGATGACAGCATGGGCCGACTGCTTTTTGGGCTTTTGACACAAGTACAATGGCGCCATCTAGTGGCTGTTCTGTTGTAGTGGCACTGGACTGCCAAATAAAAATAATGTCAAACAACGTGCTCGCATGATCCTCCTGAAAAAAATAAGTTTTTGTAGGATTTGTCCTTACAGCCTACTTCTTTCGAAGGCATTTGCCTGCATATGGACTGTTATGAGAAACATTTGTTATATTTACATCTTTGGCTTTCATTAAAATCACCCATGTCACGTTAATTTTAATGAATAAGCACAAGTGTTGATTGTGATGTGATTGTGTGTTGATTGTAGTGATGATTGAATTACAAGATGTGTGTGCTGCCATGCTATTTAATAATGGTCTCAAACAGTTGTCCCTTTCTCCGCCACTAGGGGGCAGTCAAGAGCCTCAGATCAGACTGGCGTGAGCGCGTGTGTGTAAGTCTGTGTGTGTGTGTGTGCTCAATAAATAAGGTAATTGATATACTGTATATGAGGGTCACAGTCAGTAGACAGTAGATAATAGAGAGAATGACCACGAAGTTCCAATGATCCATTACTTTCTGTGACATTTCCATGTAAAGGTTATCTGGCAGCTGTAACTGTCATGCATTGCAAACTTCAAATGTATTCTGCTGGATAAAATAATTGATATTCCCTCTGAAAGTATGAGTGTCAAATCAAAGTACCCTTAGCTGCACCATTTAACTGGTTTGCTTTTGTGTAATGCCTAAGTGTGTGTGTATGTGTGTGTGTGTGTGTGTGTGAGTGAATCAGGGTGGAAGTAATGGCTTTCTCTATACAATTGTGCCAGCTGATGATATGAGTCTCCTAGTCTGTGTGTGTGTGTGTGTGTGTGTGTGTGTGTGTGCATGCGTGTGTGCAGGCCCCATGCATGCGTGTGCAGGCTTCATGCATATGTGTGTGTGTGTGTGCATTGTATGTCTGTGTGCAGGCAGAGAGAGAGTGTCGAAGTGTGTGTGTGAGAGAGAGCGAGTGTATGTATGGAAGTGGATGTATGATTGATGTATGTATGTATGATTGTGTGTGTGTGTGTGTGTGTGTCTGGACGGACGGACGTGTGAATAAGTCTGTGTGTGCGTGTGTTTGGGGGTAATAAATGAATAAATAAAAGTTTCAACTCATTGTTACTTTGAGATTGATGGGTGTTATGTCTGTGATGAACACTTGAACGCTGAGGATTCCATTTTTTTGTAGTACGCTTCTTTTTTTCTTTTTCTTTTGGTTTTCTTTGTTTTGTGTTGTGTTCTTGTTTTTATTTCTACTCATCACTTGTAAAGCGCCTTGCCAAAATCAGGCATGAGATGGTCCACGGGACAGAATGAAGAATGTGCTTCTTCGGAATCCAAACAGCTTATCTCTTGGAGGAAAGTGCCGGGTTCCTTCTCTACAGCCTACGGCCCTGCTAGCGCATCGGCAGCCGGGCTACTTCTAGACGCACGCAGCGCTAAAACACTGTGTGCGTCCAGCGTCCTGAACTGCTGACATCTGGACATGACCGTGGACACTGATTATACCTTCCCACGCGCTACCAAAATGCACGCTGGTACCGAGTAATTCAAGGTCATGTACGAAATGGCTCAATTGGTCAGCTGCTGCCTTCGATGATGGAAGGCCTATTCAACTTCTATGAACACAACAAAATCACAACAAAACCATCATTTCTAGGGGGTCCCATTGGCATGCTCAAGCATGGCTTATGAAGTCGTATTAAGGGCAAATCCCAGCGTTATCACAGTTAGTATTACTTAAAACGTTGTTGCCTGTTAGGCATACGTTGTGCATCGTAAGCCTAATGTTGAATGTGAATGTTAAATGTTGAATTGTTCAAAATTATCTCGTATGGTTTATGGAATGCAAAAGAGAGGTGAGATTGGTGAAATTACAGGTTAAACTCTCACACGAGGTTCAATAATGAATGGGGTATCAACGTCATATAGTTGACTTCTCCATCCCTCTGTCTCATTTAGCTCCAGGTGAGGCTAGACAGACATGCATGCATGCACACATACGCACACACACACAAGCATACACAGGCACAAACACACACAAGCACACATGCACACACAGGCGCGCACACACACACACACACACACACACACACACGTGGATGCACACACAGACACACATACAGAGTCGTGATTAGTCAACCCTGCACATGTTTGGGAGGAATTCCCCAGAAGGGAATTGACCTCCACGTGTGCACAGCTGGAAGGCAGCATCCGTGCCCATTCTTCCACCATAATTGCCTTCCTAACGTCTGGATACAACCTAGATTGACATTCTACTATATGAGTTGATATGGATCTGCATTTGACACCGGAAACTTGACTTGCTTCCCCAGTTGACTCATGCATTTCTGATTTCAGAGAATCACTCTGGGAATGAGACAACACACATTAGATATTTTGTAAAATATTAAACATATGAGGAACAATCTGGTCGTATCCCACAAACAGCGGAGGGATCTGAAAACGTTGCCAATTCCACAATTCAGACCCATGAGCCAAGAGCCATTTTCTCCAAAACAAAATGCTAAAAATGATGTACGATGCTCTGTTTGGATTTAAAAAATAAAGATATAAAACAGCTGAAATGCCATGAAACATAATGCTAAAAACGTTAGCTTTTTTAAATATCATCTCAGGCGGGGGGTAATGACAACGGGACATTTCACAGAGCAATTAGGGCCCACAGTCTGTCCATTCCAAATCACTTACTGCTTATGAATTAAGTGAGCCATGTGCTGAACTGCCTGCTTTCCAATTCCACCTGGATTACACTTTCATTCCTGTGTGCCATTTACCCTCACAAATCAATTTCCATGTGATTTAGCCTCAAAATGCCTCGCTACTGGATACGGTCTGATGTGCGTTAGCAACACAAGCAACACTTTACTATAACGCGTGTTTACACAGAAGAACCTGCATCCAAGTCCTTCCTGTCGAATAGCGTTATGGGAATCATTTGTGTTTGGACACGTCTTTTAGTTTAAAAGCCCCCCGCAAAGTAAGTTAATGTGTTTCTGCTTGGCCAGAAATGACACCGCCATTTGTTATCCTTTTTTGGCTGCGTGTAAATGACATTTATTGGGATGTTGTCAAAGAAACAAATGTAAAAAGTAAAAAACAAACAAACAAAAAACCTAATAGGAATAACCTATGGTTATTCATGTAAAAACAACACGTTTTTATATAGGCCTAGTGTAGGCCTATACTTGAGATGTAACCTTGTGATCGGGTGTACATTTTCACCTCTCCATCTGTCAAGTGAGATCTTGCGCTCGACATGTGTACATTCCCACACGGCGTACGCGTCAACGCTGTGACTCACGTGGCGGATGAGAGTCGGCCTACTTGGACGTCATGTAATGGATAAAGGAGAAACGCGTGGGAAGTAAGGAATCGTAAATTGGGACCCAGCTTGTTCTGGCTGGTTTGGCTGTGATGACACCCGATCTGCCACCTGACTGAATGCATCTGTCACAGAATATGTCTCACACTATACATTACTGCTATAGCTTGAAGGTACGTTTCCTGCATATTCATGTGTTGTTGTTGTTGTTGTTGTTGTTGTTGTTGTTGTTGTTGTTGTTGTTTTTAATCCTGGTTCACGCCAGCTACTTGGCCCGTTGGTGGCTTAGTTAAATATAATCAACCCCAATCTAGTTTTTCCTTAACCTAACAGATGTGCAGTAGAGAAAGAAGCGGGCATGTGTAAAGAGTACTTTTTACTTTTTACCCTACATTTATCTGACAGCTTTAGTTACGTTACTTTGCAGATTCAGATTAACAATACAAAATATAATCAATAAATACATTATATTATTATATCAATAAGGCTTTATTGGTCCCCAGGAGAGATTCTCAAGCTGTATGTAAAGTAATATATCAAATATATATGAATACGTTAAAATGAGCTCCACCTTTACCAGCTGCAACATTAAAGCGATGAACACATGAATGCATCAATGAATATAATCCAATAATATAACATATATTATTCAGAAATGTACCATTCTGCATAAATGAGTACTTTTACTTTTGGTACTTTAAGTATATTTTGATGCTACGTTTTATATGGATGTCCATTCAGTGTTGTTGGTAAATGTAGTCCATTGAAGCAATAAATACCTCAGTGTGTGCTATTTTGACCGCGCGCAAACTTCTGTTATATGTGAATATACGATATAATTTATCTGGGTAATAAGAGGTTGCCATGTAATCAGTGTGTTGAGAAAAAACCTTGTTCAACGTTGCTATGTGTCACTACCCTAGCCTGTAGCTATTAGCATTAGGTGACAAAAATACTCGATGGTGACCTGCCCTCTCGGCCCTGCTGGTCTTGGGTGTCTTTTCCGGTTTATCTTCGGGGTCCTGAAGAGGGTCTCCAGTGCACCTCTTGTCCGAGTGAGGAGTGAAACATGCATAGTAATGCACACATGGGTTGGCGTCGGCGATAGCATCCGACGAAAACTGGCCACGCTGAAATTCATCGCAGCAGAATGATTCAATTTCTGTTGGCATCGGAGGGCAAGTTGAGCAAAGGCACCACCTGTCACTGTTCGCTCTCTGCAGCTCAGCTTCTGGATGGTCCCCGCCGGCCATATCTTACACAGCTGATGCAGCTGCATTTCTTTGGCCGTATACTCTGGCTCGAATAAATACGAGTCAGCCAAAACATTGTAAAATGTATCCGACTCCATAGCATCCTCTGCAGTCATATTCAGGGATGCCATTTTCGCTGTTGGAAACGTAGCTAGTTTGCAATACAAGCGAAGAGAACAAGGACGCTTTCTTTTGGAGCATTTAGACCACGCCCCCTGGCTACCTTTGACCATGGGGCGGAGACATCCAAGCTGACAGCCTGTAGTTCTTCCTGGTCGCCAATGACATAAATGACGCAGTTGGTGACCCCGGAAGAACAACAGATTTTGCTGCAGGCGAACTCGGCCTTCTTGGTCAGCATAGCACGCACTGAGGTATTCATTGCTTCAATTGACTACGTTTACCAACAACACTGACACATAAAGTGTGGCGAAGTTTCCCTTTAAGTAAAAGATCTGAGTACTTTTTCCACCACTGGTGTGGGATGGTTGTAATGTGCATGCTGGTGGCCATCTCCCTGTGGTGGATGTGCTTTATGGCGTAAAATTCAAGAGGCAGGAAGTGGGTTTGCGTGTCTCTGGAGTGCAGTAGAAATCCGACATGTAGGAGCCAGCATACAGCAGTAAGAAGAGGCTGTGTGTGTGTGTGTGTGTGTGTGTGTGTGTGTGTGTGTGTGTGTGTGTGTGTGTGTGGGTGGG
>OOFB01004617.1:6143-19558 GCA_900323305.1 Trachyrincus murrayi
ACTCTTTCAGTGTTGCCTTTCAGCAGTACCTTAGCGAGGCTGGTGCTGGTGTGTGTGTGTGGCGTGTGTGTGTGTGTGTGTAAAGGTAAATGTCAATTTAAAGGACAAAGATGCCAAGCAATGTTTGGGGACCATCGGACACACATTCCAGTCCACCCACACCAGTCCTGATTGACATTTTTGTGCTTCTATCTTTCTTTCATTAATTTCACATCATTCAAATGATGCAGAAAAATGGTGCACGTTCCATTCGCTTGCATTCATTACATTACATTACAGTCATTTAGCAGACGCTTTTATCCAAAGCGACTTCCAATAAGTGCATTCAACATAGGTAGGCAAAAAAACTACTAGTCACCAGAAATCGTAAGTGCATTTCCTTCCTAAACAAGCAACTAAGAGCATAACTAGTGTTAAGGTAAGAGTGCAATAAGTTAGCATTCAGTTGTCGTGTCTGGAACAATTTCTAAGCTGTCGGTCTACTAAATATTTATTAGTTATACCTGAAGAACTGTATGCTATACATGGTACCATGACAGTTTAATGGCTGCCTAAGTGTACGCATTTAACCGCCATAATACTATACTGGGAATACTGTTGTGTCTATCACAGTACTTTCTTTTGTTTCTCTGGGTCACATCAACGTAATGTTGTGCACGGCTGAAAGCAGAAGAGTGATCCTGTCATATTCCATACCCTTTGAATTTGTGGATAAGCATCAACGCTGCTTCCATTTAAAATGAGCCGTTAGACAGAAGTGGGTCAGCCTTGTTGTGACTAGATGTACTGTACTGCCTTCCTGAGATGTATTCTCAGAGTTGAATGGCTTTTATTTTTACTTTGATTGCCTCTAGGTTATGTGCTATCATTTCCGTTGAGAGAATTGTATGTCTGCACATACTATAGTGTACATGTAGTCATTTAGCAGATGCTTTTATCCAAAGCAAGTGTATCTGACAACATTCAAAGCTGAGTTGCTGTAGAAATCTGAACAAAAGGTCAGTAGAATTGTTTTATTCATCAGAAGTAGTCAAGTGCATAATGCTAGCATCTAAACAAAGTGTGTTCTAAATCCAACAGTAAAAGCTTAAAGGAATACTCCTTTTTCTGACCTGCGTAGAAATCCAGAGAAATTCCAGAGAACCTACGGCTGTCTGTTAGCCACGCTAGTGGAATACATGGGAGAAGGGGGAAGCGTGAGCATTAGCTTCTGTGACGTGGGGATTATAAACCTTATATTTTTTAAGCAGGCACAGTAATATACTGCTGTATGTGCAGTGCGTGAACCGCTTGACTCTTCCAGTTTGCATCGCAGGCCGCAGGTGTGTGGAGGGCACTGTTACTGTTAAAAAATATGAGACCTGAACCAAATAATTGTGAAACTGAAACACCCCGTGAATATATGAAATGTGAGCGAGGAGCAGCAGCTGTTGCCTTTTTAAAAGTCAAACTGGCTGCAAGCCACCACGTGAAGCCTCTGTCACCTGCTTTAATCTAACAGTTCATAGTGGGGTCGTGACCCCTCCACATGTCTCTTTACCCCCTGTCTCTGTATTCACAGAAGAACCTTGAATATTACGGAGAAGGACACATAGACTCACATAGAATCTATTGAGGCGTTAAAAATGCATACTGCCCATATGTAATACATTAATAGGAATTGCAGTTCAGTTTTGCTGAATGTTCTTCCATAATTGTAATGGTGGAAAAGGTATCTTTATTGTCCCTTACATGGAAGTTGGTTTGCAGCCAGGATATACATCATACGTCATACAAAAACCCTGACAGACACCAACAAGCAACAGGACGTAGTGAGCAGAGTGATTTAAAGGAGTTAATTCAGTGTCAAGATCAAAGTACAGGAGTCAGTAAGCAGTCTGTGCAAAAAATAAGCAATCTCCAGGCAGCAGTAAAATACTATCTACCATTGAACTATTGAATGGCAGCAGGGACAAAGGAAACCTTATATCTCTTAGTCCTCATAATGGGCACCCTCAACTGACCACCTGAGGGTAACAGTTCAAACTCTGTCCGAAGGGGGTGATCTTGGCACTCCTGAAGGGAAGAAGCCTTTCTGAACATCTGCCTATTATAAAGGTCGGTAAACTGGGCGTGACTCCTTCCTGAAATCTTACTGGCTACTTTGATGAGGCTACCAAGCCTGTTTTTATTGGCCAGAGTCAAATTACCATACCAAGCAATAATGCAGAACATTAACACTGATTCAATAAAACCTCTATAAAAGAGAGTCATCGCAGAGGGGACATTAAAAGAACACATTTTCCTCAGGAAAAAAAGTTGTTGAAGCAACATGAGATTCAAAACTGTTGAATCTTGTTGTTGAGAACAACCCCCAGGTATTTATAGCTGTCCACCAGCTCAATGTCGGCACCTTTGAAATGCCATCAGGATAGTGGCTGATTCTGCTATTATGCTAAGAGAATCCTCAGGCTTCAGTTTTCTGTTCGTAGACTAAGGGAAAGTAGATATAACAACAACTAGGCATCCACTTGAAGGAAGGGTTCCCTCCCAATTTGTTCCTTCATAGGAGAACAAATTGGTGTCGTTGCTCTTCTAAGGAATAAGGCTTCTTTTGAGGGTAGTCTAATGCTGACCTGTGGAGCCTTTTGAGATCGTAACCTTGAGTTAAGGGCCCTACACATGCACGTGACTTGCTTTGTTGAGCCAAGACAAGTCTTCAACTCCTATTGACCACTGAAGTACATGGAAACCTCCTGAAGTTTGAAAACCTTTCTTTCAGTGGACCAGGCGGACCCGTACGCGTACGTTGCCGCCCTCCATTTTGACCAGATGCTCCAGCGCTTTGGATCGCCCATCATCATTCTCAACCTGGTCAAGGTAAAACACACACATGTACACATGCATGTAAAACATGGGTGTGTGAAACCTTACGAGACTTATCTGCACACATTTGGGCCAGTGAGGGCCATTTTCTTTTTTTTTGTTTGCCTTGTTATTTTCCTGAGGACACTTTAATTATGCTTTAATTATACTTTGTTGTGAATGCTATTTAGCATAGCAGCATGAGCCTTCTTAGTAAGTGCTGCAGCATGCCGACTCGGCCGACCCTAGTGTCTGCAAACTGTGTGCATTAAGAATAAGGCGCTGTGTGTACATCTAGCAGGCAACTGAAAAGCAATTTTAATCTTTAAAAGTGATTCAAAACCTTAACATTCATGTGCCTGGATTGATTGATTTTAATGTCAATACAAAACAAACCGATGCATGATGTATTGATTACATCAGGGAAGTCTCGGCTTGAGGCAGGAGATTTATCTTTTTATTGATGATGATTGGATTTGTCAACATTTTTAAGTTGGACGAGAAAAACACTGAAATGTGTTTAAAAATATGGGTAATAATATTGACCTCCCTATCCAGCTAATCACATTGTAACACAACTGTAGGTACAGTCATATTTTTAATGATATTGCTTTGGTGGATTTAATAAAACCAAACCTCATAGCAGCCAGGCACTGATTCATTTTGTTGTTTATTTTCCACTCACACCGTAGAGCAATTCCAGATAGTACTATAATAATGGGATGAAAAGTGGCAGTAATAAATGGGACTTTGTATTGAAATGAAAACGAGTGCAGAAAATGAAACAATTGAAAACAATCATGACTGGGCAATAAAGGTAATTTGTAAAAATATAATTGTCTTCCCTTTATAACCAACAAGCAGTCCCCCCCCTTTTTATGTGACCGTGAGGAACAAGCACACACAGCACTATCCTTAAACTTCAGATATTCCACAAAGCTGTTGTAGGAACAATGCTAAGGTCATTTCTGCAGACTGAAAGAGGACAGCTGTGCCGTGTTTTCAACGTGTTTACGGGCGACACTATGTCAACCACACAGATGGTAAGCATCTTTCTGCTGCCTGGAATACTGCACGATACTTCCAGTCAGCAGAAGGAAATCATCGCCACCGTTGTTTTAAGAATGGATGTCTGCAATGAGGACCGTTGAATTTAACTATGACATTGATGCACATTGAACGATGTCGTCCCAAGGCTTTCATAACGCATAAGGAATTGTATTGTAGTAATAATGAGTAATGGTATTGAAATATGGCAAAGAAAATGATGCTTCAGTCCATTGTATAGTAGCTATAGTGGACGTTGTTGCCCATCCCTTTATTTCTAGTGTTGGGGGAACGTGGACTGCTTTAGTCGCCATGGCAAATGCACACAAAAGGGGCTCATGCATGAGAGGCCACGCCCCCCCCTGTGCACCCTGTATAGCTCTGGTTTCACACTCACGTTGCCTCTCACATGGGGGAGCTGTGGCTCGAGGGAACCAATCACAAGCCCCCCGGTGTGTGGGGGTGACACATGCACGCCTGCACGCTTGTTCCATGTGATGCTGCATGTTGTATGGGAAGCGGGAGGGTGGGGGTCGGGTTCTTCCAGAAAAAGGTTGCAGTATGAAAGAAGAAAATAATGGCAAAAAAGCAGCTTGTCAATGTTTGCATTGATGGCGTGCATTATGGCGTCCGCGTGTGTTGTCCTTGCATAGTCGCCATGAGAGAGTGCATTGCAGGGAGGCTGCACATGGCTGTGTATGTGTCACCCCACTCCATCTCTTTCTCACCTCTCAATTAGAGCCCCATTCTGATTCTCTGAGAGGTGAGACCAGGGGGAGTTATGGTGGCGTGTGTGTGTGTGTGTGTGTGATTTAGAATTTCTATGAATGCATTTAATTATGCATGTGTTTGTGTGTAGTGTGACACATTATGTATGTGACATGTAATATGTATGTTAGTTATGTAATATGATCTGCAAAGACATTGCAGGATACTGAAAATATCATTTTTTGCATTTCAAGTATGATACTATTGAATAGTAATTTCCAGATTGCAGAGAAAGGTGTGTGTGTGTGTGTGTGTGTGTGTGTGTGTGTGTGTGTGTGTGTGTGTGTGTGTGTGTGTGTGTGTGTGTGTGTGTGTGTGTGTGTGTGTGTGTGTGTGTGTGTGTGTGTGTGTGTGTGTGTGTGTGTGTGTGTGTGTGTGTGTGCAATACAAATAAGAAAGTAAGGCAAAGAGTCCTCCATTTAACATGTTGATTCCTAACAGTTTCACACATTAAAGGGGCATGTTGATTAACAATGATTTATATCGAATTCTTATATACATTTTTATATAAGAATAGCCTCACCTTATGAAGCAAAGTGCAACATGTTTGCAGTTAGGGGAGCATGTCCTGACCAGCCGTCCTGCTGGCTGGTACATATTGTAGTGTCAGTAAACTCTAAACCATCCCGTCGACCTGGGACAGGGCAGTTACAGACGCTAGACACGTGTGAATGGAGGAGCATGTGCATGTCGACATACTTTGTGTGTGTATGTGTGTTTGACTCATTCAGCATGTACACTGAGGTCTGAAAATGGAGCACCTTGTTGGTTTGTTAAATTCTTTACCCTGCGCTCCTCACTGAAGAGAAGGCTAAATTGGACGTAGCGGGGCCTTGGGGTGGAGGACACCGATGGTAAACGTGCAACTGCCTCCACATGTTTTACCCGGCAGTCGTCGTCTTATCCTCAGCCCATCAGCGTCTCTCACTATCCTTTCCCCTGTTGCTGGGTGTTTATCAGAGATCACACAATGCACAGGGAACATGTGCGTCAGCCTCAGTCCTTGGAAATACCACCTAGCGTATTGCGTATAAATGCAATGTCTGAGCATATATGAAGCAAAGTTGAATATGTGGTCAGGCATAATGAAGGAGAAGACATAGAAACTGACATACAAGCTAGGTGGAGAGAGATGGACCGGCGAAAAATGTTGTATCAGTGATCCTGAAATATTTCATTTGAGGTCAACGGAGTATATGATAATCCATCGATACATGAAAATAATAGAAAGATGGATGGATGGATATACATGAACTATCGAAGACTATCTTAACAGAAGAGAGGACATGTAGGACAAATTGAAAGTTAATTTAACAAACTCATATATGGGCCTCTTGGAGAACTTATAAATGAAACTCTTCCCCATTGTATTGTGCTAACAACAGTACAAATCCGGTAATGCTATCGTCCCTTTTCTGCGTTTTGTGGTGTTTCTATTTGTAATTTTTTTAGAAACGTGAGAAGAGGAAACACGAGAAGATCCTGAGCGAGGAGCTGTACCCAGCGGTGCTCAACCTCAACCAGTTCTTACCCCCCGAGCACTGCATCGACTACATCGCCTGGGACATGGCCCGCTACACCAAGAGGTACAGCAGCGGCAGCTAGGCCTGTTACCCAGGGGAACACTATTTAGTCATTTAGCAGACAGCTTTTTCTTTTTTTAAATCAAAATTAACTTGATTGCTTTTTCTTTTCCTTTTTTTTTTAAAGATGGATTTTTTTAGTTGTCATTAATGAGCAGGTTAGCCGTCTTGCTCAAGGATGAATGCGTCAGAATAGTCTAGTGGTTAGGGTTTGACTCCCAGCCGAAAGGTACGGGGTCCCAACCCCCAAGGTCTGCAGACTACCTGTGGACCGCAAGATGCCTAGCCTGCCTGCTCCTTATTGACAGGTATCTGGTTTACCGTCAGTCGCCTGCTAAACAGAACTGCGCCTTATTGACAGGTATCTGGTTTACCGTCAGTTGCCTGCTAAACAGAACTGCTCCTTATTGTGTTTAGTCATGGTGCTGATCAGTGTGGGTGAATGCTTTGGAACTCAGATCTTTGTGGGGATTCGCTGAGTGGGTGGGCAGCCTTTTGTGAGTCCCCATTGTGGCTCGTCCCCTCTCACCGCCAGGCTCACTGCTCTCTCACCATCATCGTCATCGTCATCATCATTGTACTAGCCAGCCGGGGTTGTGTTATGTGCAGCCCACACATCTGCATGAGTTAGCCTCATTTTGAAATTGTCAACAACTGCATAACTGTGCCAACGAAATTAAACACCAACGACCCTAAGTGGATGAATGTGGATTAAAGTATTTTGGCACACTTTTTTAGATGACATGTTTTGCTTGCTTTTATAGTGTCAAAAGAGTTGAGTTTCACAGCTGAATTATTTAAAGATTAAAACATACTCCCTATGTTCTTTGGCATTGCACTTTATTGATCTAAATAATTGTCGCTGTATGTGTATTTCATTTGGACAGCTTTCCCCTTAGGCTCGTTAATGATTCAGGTGTGATCACTTTTCCATACACATTAATTATTACATAACACGTTTCAGCAATTAATTTGCCTAGGGGGGATGCGGTTACTATGGAAACGTGCTTATCGAAAGTTATACTCCAATTTATTTTCTCTTTCCCTTGCCGCCTGTGGCCCTCTCTGTGCCGGTTTTTTTCCTTGCAGTAAACTGTGCAATGTGCTGGACCGCCTCAGCATGATCGCGGAGAACGTGGTCAAGAGAACGGGCTTCTTCATCAACCGCTCCGACTTTTACTGTCACACCCTGAGACCCGACGAGAGGTAGGGCCCCGCTTTCTGGCAGTGCTGAGGGAGAAATATATATATAATATTTTCAGTAAATTACATGTTAAACAAGAGGAAATTATCACCTGTTGTTGTTGTTATGGTGACATTTTGAAGAGAGGCAGAAGGAGAAGAAACAACAGACCTCGACACACATAATGGCTGGCACTGTTTTATTATGAATGTGAATAAACTATGGCAGTGTATACAGTAAAAAAAACCTCATTCGTCCAGCTCTTATGAAGGTCCACTTGGGTATTCGTACACGTTCAGAATCACACAGACCTTCATGGTGCTTAGTCCTAGATATGCTTATCTAATAGGATGTATGTTTGATGAGACGCGTCTCTGTGGTGTGGCTGAGTGGATGGCCGTCCATGTACTTTGTGCACGGCTGTGCGGCCGGCCGCCTGTCCTAATCGCTTACGCTCGACATTACCATTCGGTTGCATAACAGAACAGCCAGCCACTTTCTCCATTGAGAGCTTTACATTACCAGATTCTCCCCTTTTTTCTCCCTCTGTCTCTCTCTTCGTCCCAATAGAGTATTTAATGTGTGTATCTCTAGTAGAGTGAGCAACGGACATAGTGTTACAGGTCTTTTAAACAGTTTTGCCACCTTCCAGAAATGCTGTGTCTTACTGTTTACATTAGTGAGACAGAAAAGACAATTCAAGGATGTGGTATGGTATGGGACGAGGGGTCCCTGCTCATCTTTACGACCAACATCAGTTCCCCTGTTCCGCTCACGCTACCACAACAGGAAACATGGCAATAGGTTATATGCAACAGAGCAAGAAAACAACGCTGAATAAGGATACAAAAAAGCTACATAAGGATTTTTCCATTACAGTTGGCACCTACTGTAAACTAAATCTAATTACACAGATTATATTGGAAAGATGCACAACATTCTTTCAAAACTCGTTCCTACTACCCTCCCAACGGGAGCCTCAATGTTAAATCTTTAAATCCAGAGACTCGTTCACATGCAAATGTTCTGCGATCCTCGTCAACTATTGCGGAAACCTGTCGCTGCTTATGTTTTGAGAGCACCGTGCACACGCACATCAACAGCGCACCTCACACACACCTCAGCACCGCTGCTGGAAAAAATCCTAGGTGAAACACTGCTTGATCCCAAAGTCCAATTCGTTTGGTTAGTGTGAACACTGTGTAGTGAACCGTGCCCGAGTCCACTTGTGATCTGGAGTACGGTTCATGTGTACTCGGGTACACAATCGTACCTAATGTGAAAACGCTGTGTGTGTGTGTGTGTGTGTGTGTGTGTGTGTGTGTGTGTGTGTGTGTGTGTGTGTGTGTGTGTGTGTGTGTGTGTGTGTGTGTGTGTGTGTGTGTGTGTGTGTGTGTGGTAACAGGTGGGGAGATGTTGGCGGTCACAACACATCCACAGGCCGTCTACAGGTATGTCGGACAGCGAACGTACCTCCTAACCAAATGCCAAAATAGCTGTGTGGTTTATAATCTCAGATCCAGCAGTCCTACTATATTATAGCAGAACTTCTGGGGGGAGACGGCACAGAGCCTGGGCCAGAAACCAGAAAATGCTAGGGGCGCAGTTACGCCTTGTTTCCTGTTTCGTTAAGAGATATTAAACCGAAGAAAACTCATTTGCGCTATGATGAAGCTTTCAGAAGGGGATGTTAATAAGTGTATTTCTACAGTGGCCAGTCTATACGGTGTTGATTTGAAACCTTTACAGACACCTTTTCACAGTTTAATACTGCTGGTCGAGTTTGTGTTCGCCAATTACGTGCTTAAAGATCCCCACCTCCAGAAACATGATTGGTCGAAACAAATATGAAGCGAATGAAAGTGAAACACCCCGTTCACCCAGATTTGAGCTAGTCTGCCATCAGACTTTAGATATGAATCTAAAGTCTGATTTGTGCGACTGGGCTGTTTGTATTACCAGAGTAAAGCTCCCCATGGTGCAGCTAACATATGACTGCACATTACGCAATCGCACACATAATCAATGTTGTGGATCCTGTTGTGGGAGAATGATGGTAATAAAGATGGTGGTTTAGCCGGTACTGGGTGGAGAACAGTCATTTGTGTAATCAAGTTTAAAGATGCATTGGGATGAGTGCACATCATTGCCCTTCTAATTGTGAAACCGCATCAAAATCTGTTTTATCTTGTAACTTAAAGGGGCTAAGCTAATAAAGTGGTAAATCATCAGAACTATAACTGTAGTCCATCTGCAAATCTAGTAGTTTTTAAATGGTTTAAAATACCAATATTCAAACCAAGGCCATTATGCTGCCATGTTTTTGTCTCGCTGCCGAATTCAACTATGCCATTTAACTCAACATAAAAAAAAAACCAGAGCCAGTACAACAATGTCTTTCGGAGTACGAGAGTTTTTTGATGGGAATTTACACTCTTTAACGAAACATCACATTTTTTCTCAGCTAAAAATGTAGTCTACTAAATTGCTTGAATGACCTTTTATTTGTTTTTTCCCCTGCCGACATAGACCGGCGTGTTGCGGACCAACTGTGTGGACTGTCTGGACCGGACTAATACGGCCCAGTTCATGGTGGGGAAGTGTGCACTGGCCTATCAGCTCTATGCGCTGGGCATGATTGACAAGCCCAAGCTCCAGTTCGATACAGACTGTGTCAGGTGAACACAGAATTCTACTACTACTACTACTACTACTACTACTACTACTACTACTACTACTGTGCATGTGTTTATGTTGTGTTTTAATATAATGTAATAATAATGTAGAAAGTCACATTATGTATTTAAAGATTTGGCTTTTGTGTTTAAAGTCCGTGTTAAGTCAAAATAAATGTGTTCTGAGTTTGTCACACCACAGAGAAATTTGTTATTAACCACCCAGCCAAATTAGAATGATGAAAAGAAATCGCCAAGACTGAAACGCTGGGGGCGTGTCTGCTGAAGGCACTGAAACCACGCCCACTCGGTTCAGCTACATACAGACAGCTTTTGTTTTAGCTTGTTCATCACAATTAGCTGTTTGACTAACCAGAGCGCTGTGCTTGTGTAAAACATAGCGGCGATGGATGAGAGACTGGACAGAGCAGATTAAAATATCGCTTTCTACATGTTTGCATGTTTATGCTTGTTGAACAGTTGTATTGATAAAGTTTTGGCTTTTTACTCGTAAAGGTTTTATTGCGCTTACAGTAACAAACGTATTTTGAGGAGCTCCTCTCCTCTGCTCTCTGTGCGACACTGTCCGTCACTGTCCGGAAAGCGGGAGATGACATAGAGCGCATGCGTGAGATATGCATTCGCATTCACAGCTTATATGGACCATTCGCCACTTGTGTGTGTGTGTTTCACAGGTTGTTTGAGGAGCTGTACGAGGACCATGGCGACACACTCTCCCTGCAGTATGGCGGCTCCCAGCTGGTCCACAGGGTCAAGACCTACCGCAAGATCGCCCCCTGGACCCAGCACTCCAAGGACATCATGCAGACACTGTCCCGCTACTACAGCAATGCCTTCTCAGGTAGCATAGAACACACGCACACATACACACACCGCTTGCTTGTGGTTGTCCATCGTAATCCGATGACGACGTCCACTTCTATCCTTTAGCAGTGAGTCCTTTGATGGCTGAAAAGTCCAATCCTGGAACCCCAAATTTTATTGCAGGTGGAGCATGAGTAAGTGGTGGTGGTAGCCATGAATGTGTTTCTCCTAGCTGTCCTTTCCGCCTCCAGCATGTGTTGTCCCAGCTAGGCAGCGCTGCCGCTAGGTGTTGCGGTCAGCAACAGCTTCCTCCAGTTCCTCAGGTCTGATCACACACTTCAGCTTTCAGCTTGTCTTTGTATCTCCTCTTCTGCCCTCCTGCTGAGTGTCAGCCATGGTGTAACTGGCCATATAGCACTCTGCGGGGGAGTCTATGATATGCCCAAGCCAGCGCAACTGGTGCTGGGTGATCGTGGCCTTGATACTTCTGCAGATGGTCTTTGCCAGTATTTCAGTATTTCACGCCACGTGAGTCCCAGGATGCGCTGCAGGCACACAATATGGAAGCCCTCTTGGGACTTGATGTGACCCAGGTTCCGCAGCTCTAGAGGAGGGTGGTGATGCAGACGGCTTGATAGACAGCAACCTTGCTGTGTATATGGAGGTTCTGGTTCTGAAAGACTCTGCGCCGGAGTCTCCCAGAGGCGGCTGATGCTAGCTTGATTGGTTTTGGATTTCATGGTCAATGCTGCAGTCCTCAGAGAGGATAATGCCCAGATATTTGAATGATGGAACTGTGAGGAACTTGTGAGTTGTTTGTGGTCAATGGGGAAGACAGGCAGTGTATGTGGGATTGTGGAACTCCATTGACAGACTACTTATGTCTTGGTGGTGTTGACAGACAGCCCCATCCTGCTGTCGGCTCTGACAACCACAGCAAGGATGGACTGAATGTCCTGCTGAGAGTGAGCCACAAGAGCACCGTCGCCTGCATACTGCTGCTCAGTCTGGTGGTTGCTTGGAGCCTCCGGATGTTGAAGCGGTTTCCATCCAATCCACTGCAACACCTCTGCTGTCCTCAAGCTCCTCGTGGCTTAGCATAGGAGGAAGATGTTAAAGAGTATGGCTGCCAGCACCCGTCTTACTCCTGTGCACACAGGGAAAGGCACAGACTCTTGATCTCCTATGGTCACACAAGCCACTATCCCATCGTGGAATTGGTGGTGGATGTTGACACATTTGGCTGGGCAGCCAAACCTGAAGCACATTCCATAGGAGCTGCCTGTTCAGCGTCGAAGGCGTTGGAGAGGTCAAAGGCCATGGAGAGTTCTTGGTGTTGTTCATGGCACTTTTCCTGAAGTTGCCGTGCTGTGAAGTAGAGCGCGACGGTTGATATATCGGACAATAAGGAATAATAAGGTCCTTCAGATAGGATGGTGCTAATCCATGTAGGATTTTATAGGTTAGTAGTAGCACCTTGTAGCAGTTCCTCTGCCACGGGTCGGGAACGAGCGAGATAGAGAGAGTTGGTTGGCGGTGTCTTAGCGTCTTTTACTTTGCGCTCCTGAAGGAGGGGGGACACCGAGTGTCACAGCCCCGCACCGCACTGTTACAATAATAATAATAATACACAAGGTGCCTATGCGGCTTACAATAATTGTCCGTAGCCACACGCTACCACACTACTGTCCTTCAATATATAGGGTTCAGATAGTCCACGGGGAAGGCGCGATGGCACTTCCTTTCACCCGCGTCGTTTCCTGGATCCAGCCTCACTGTGGCAGAGAGCAAAGCCAAGTCACTATATAACAGAGTTCATTATGCTCATCACCCACAGCCGCGTCGATCCCGGGAATCAGCCGCCCCACTCCCCTTGTTTGCAGCCCGATACCAAGCCACGCCCCCTTCCCTCCACACACCTTAAAATCTGACCTCGCATTTATTGGAAGCCAGTGGAGGGAGGAGAGAATAGGAGTAATATGGTCAAACTTTCTAGTTCTAGTTAAGAGTCTAGCAGCGGCGTTCTGCACAAGCTGGAGGCTTTTCGTAGTGGAGTTCGGTAAACCAGAGAACAGTGCATTACAGTAATCTAGTCTAGACGATATAAATGCGTGGATGAGCGTCTCTGCGTCTGCCGCGGATACATTAGTCTGATTTTAGCAATGTTTCTAAGATGAAAGAAAGCAGTTCTGGTGATACTTACATGTTGATCAAAAGAAAGCATGGGGTCAAACAAGACACCAAGATTTTTAACACAGGAGCTTTGGGCGATAGCAGAGCCGTCAAAAGAAAGTGTGACGTCTGCAAATCGTGTTCTAAGTTGCTTCGGGCTGATGATTATCATCTCTGCTTTCCCTGTGTTAGGCTGCAAGTCGTTTTGGGACATCCATCTTTTGATTGCAGTCAGGCAGGATTCCACCTTCAGGATCTGGCAGGAGTCATTTGAACCTATGGGGAGATAGATTTGAGTGTCGTCAGCATAACAGTGTG
>OOFB01004619.1:0-12783 GCA_900323305.1 Trachyrincus murrayi
AGTACATGTCCAAATAGTAGATAACAATTAACCAGACTTTCTATGCAAATTGACACACACACACACACACACACACACACACACACACACACACACACACACACACACACACACACACACACACACACACACACACACACACACAATCCTTGCCCCATGACCATACTTTGCAAAACAAGACTTCTCTGAACCAATTGGTTAGTATTGAATACTTTAAAGCCTTGTTGGATATTAATCCAGACAAAGGAATCCAAGTATGTAACCCTGAGAGATATAGTCAAGTATATAACCAGATACTAGTCCTGATAAATTTAAATCAAGCACATAACCATGTATTAAACCGTATAAATGTATTCAAGTATATAATCATATACAAACGCATTACTGATCTTAAAAATACTGAAAAACAAGTTATATCAAGGAATAGGCCACATTTAATAATTTTCTCTTATGTATCACATGAAAGCAAGAGCTACGTCATCCTAAACCTTGGCTGTGAGAAGAAGGCTCCCTGACCAGACATCTTGTCTAAAAATAAAGACACCAGGACAGAATGCGAGGGTTACAATGCCCACAGGTGTCTTATCTAAAATGAGGCGCCAGCACAGAAGGCGACGGCGACCATGCCCACCAAAAATGTTTAGATTACATGAGAAGAAAACTTATGATCTAAACCTGAAAGTGTCCAACCTGAAAATGTCTGACATTCCCAACCTTGATGAAAAACTGTACTAAAGCCTGTACTCTGAAGGAGACAGGCAGTTGCTTCATGAACTAACTCGGTTGTTGTACTGCACAATAAACCTATTTTCTTAAACTTTCATCCACCGTGTTCGACTTCGATTCATTTTAATAGTCTTTTATTAAAGTTATAAAGTTAAAGTTATTCTGCCGAGGACCTCTTCAAGAAATCTTCGACAGCCTCAACCAGAATATTAAGGGATTGTTATGAGTGTAACGTCTACATCACATAATCCGGGGGAATGGTGCCTTTAAATATGTGTTAATATCCCACAGCGGTCCACGCTGTTCATTCAACTGACAACATAAACTCTCTGTGGGGCAGCAAATATGCGAGTTCCCTGTGGTCTCCAGCAACTCTCTGTTGACCTAGTGGAGGTCGTTATGCTCCAGCCCTCCCTCTCCCGGAGGGTATGGAGGAGTGGGGGGGGGGTTCTACACACTCACTTGCAAATCTTCTCAATGAGTCGGTCTTCGAACTGTTCCGTGTTGTTTTCACTGTTGGCAGACTCATGAACCAGCCTGTAAGACCATCTGTAGCCCCGATGTGTCGTCCCATTTTTGACGAGGTGCCACTGTGGGCTAAGTCTCATGACGCTGTCAGCATCTGTGAATAATAGTGTTCTTTTCACTGCAGTATGTCACTGATATGGTGGCCAGCCAGGTTGATTCATGGAGTGTGCAGACAAAACCCAGCAATTAGAGACTAACATAAGGTATGCAGTTGAACTCGTGAGTCAAAATGAGTGTCCTGGTCTGGGTAACTGAATCTGACCCCTGGCTCAGACCTTCCTGTTTTCCCAGAGCTCCAGAATAACTCCAGTGTTAGGAGTTGAGGTCAACCACACGCCTACACTATAATTGCTCCCTCTGCTTGACTGCTCGAATAAGTGTGTGTGTGTGTGTGCGTGCGTGTGTCTGTTATGGTACATGCATGTGTTTGTTTTTTCTCAGGACATGGGAACATTACGTTTTTGTCCACTGTATATTTATTAACACAGATAATGTATTGTGTGATATACACTATAGTAATCTTGCAGTAGCCAAACATAGAACTGTGTGATTCACTTCCTAAAGGTTTTTCTAATACCTATGAAAATGAAAACATCCATCATGGCTTCTACAAAGCACCACTGCCTTGCTCAAGATGTCACGGTCAGTCATGTAATTTAGTCACACTGACGTTATGTATTTCTTAGCCTCGTGAGACCATCCTGATCTCGTGAGCTTACATTTAGTTTCTCTCTGCAGATCGGTCTGGACTCGAGGCCGTTGAAAGCCTCTTCCAAAAATCACAAAATAATAGGTCCAATCGGCGCTCGGGGGAGGGAGTTTCACTTCATGACGAAAAAGGAACGCCGCAGTCATGGATGTTTGGCCGCAGTCTGCCGAATTGAAGAAATAATGGTGGTGTCGCGGCTCACAAGTAAAGCGTAGCAATCTATGGCGCAGTCAAAACTGTTTTTATCCAAAACAGACTATGTTAAAAGATTAACCGAAATCTGCACGGAAGGCTTTTCTCAGAGGATTGCTTTACTGTTTTTGCTTTACTTCCAACCGGATTCGGTAAGAGCGAAGAGAGCAAGAGCGTCAATTAGTTATTTAATCTGATTGGCTGGAGTTTTTTGAACAACTTACGGCCGCGCCCATTTGTGGAAATGAATTGCTGCCCAGCCGAAGCCAGACTGATAATTGCGAAACGCAAACTTCATTATCTGGACGGTCTTCCACAGAAGACAAATGTTTACCTTATAACGTGGTTAACGATTGGCTACGTGCTCACACAACATTTACAATACAGTTACATTATGGGGATCTGTGATACCGTGTATGATTGAAGCCATTACACTAGCGGCACCCTACTTAAAATTAACAAGTAATAAATTGATTCATTTAATATATAAAGCAGTAGAACTTTTAAAGTGACTGCATGGATGCATATAACTTAAAACAAACCTCACACCAAACATCACCAGGGTTAGAGCCCGGGTTGAATCCAGTGTTGGAGAGCTGCTTGCCAAGGCTCTTCGCAGGCCTGGCAGGTGGGTTAACCAGTCTTGTTGTGCTGTCCTTATTCATAAAGGTTCCTTGAGCAGGGCTAATGTAGGATTTTGATCCTGTGTCAGAGCCCCAGACTGTGGTTGAGCTGGCATGGCCAAGGCTCATTGCAGCCAGGTTCACAACTGCATGAAACCCCCCTGAGCAGGTTTCATGTATATTGTGCTGTTGCCACCCGGCAACTTTGCTGTTGCTGGCCATGTCTATGTCCATAGACATGGCCACTGGTGGTGGCAACCGTTGTGCTCTTGGGGTCGCTTGGAGCTATCCAGACCAGGATGCCCTGAACTAACTGCCTGGGACGAGCTGCAAGGAGAAGACAGAACACAATTCTATAGAGTATGATATCTGCTATTAAAGTAAAAATAGCCACAGTGACATCAGTGAATACCAGTGCCTTTCAATATCCGTGTGTCTATCAACTGACTGATTCTCTTGGAGTCAAAGTGTGTCAGTCACTCTGCAACCTCTAGAATCTTACTGTTGCAATGTTAGAGTTGCACTTGTGACATCACAAAACACTTGTTTTGGTTGTTCATGGATGGAATGTGCATATTGTGAATGCTTAGCGAGTCACATCAGTAACAATATAACTAATCCTGACTTTCCAGAAACATTATATCCCTGCCTTAATGCATGCAGAATATACAGTTGTGGAGTGTGTGTTGTTGGTGGCTGGTTTAAGCAGCCTCACCTGGTCGGAGTTAGACTGATTAGACTCTGGGACTGGGTGAGGCTGCACACCTGGGGGGCATTGGCCAATCAGGCCCACAGGTTAAACCAGCCACCAGCAAACACACTCGGGAGGAGCTCCAGCATGTACCACCTGCTCTGTTGTTCAAACTACCACAAACTGACAATAAACCGGTTTAATCATCTGCCTGTGTCCTGCTGTGGGAGAAGCCCTGGAAAGCCATAGTAGATGGCATGTGGCAGGGGGAAACTGCCACAACAGTGTTTCCATACTGTGGCATCTTGCTGAACAAGACAATCATTACAACAGTTGTATTTTGATCATCTTCTATTCTCACAAAACAAACATACTGTTATACTGCTATCTATTTCCCAATCAATGTTTTTCTAGTGTCCTGGGATCTAGCAACTCTTGTGTGCTTGTTTGTTATCTCAAGGACACAATGTTCCTTTGCTCTTTCCTTTGGTTATCATTCGCACTTTTTTCTCCCTCTAAAACACAAATAGGGAATACAAAGTGTGTGTGTGTGTGTGTGTGTGTGTGTGTGTGTGTGTGTGTGTGTGTGTAGAAGGTTGCTTTTGGAAAGCCCTTGGTGAGTTAAGTGTTACGTAATAATGGAATAACACACATGTACTGCCAGGACTCTCGGAAAATATTATCCCCTTCTCTCTCCCACCTACACATCCCATCTTCACACACAAACCAAAAGTACAAAAACAGGAAGCACATGTCACACACGTGTGTGTGCACACACACACACACACACACACACACACACACACACACTTCACAGAAACTGACCCATTTTGTTCATAACAGAGACTAGAAGAGACTGGATAATAAGTGCCAGCCACTTATTCACATGTTGGCGTGTGTATCAGCAAAAATAAGTGGAGTAAAATTTAGAAGTTGTTGGAAATAATATCTTGTAATCTGCCCAACAACTCGACAAAGAAGTACAGAGATAAGAACATGTTGCACAGTCAAAGACACTGAGCAGATGCCTTCTCTAAAGGAGAAGCTAGCACAGGAAAGTGTGAAACTGCATGAAATCTTAAGAATACATCTGTCAACAGCAATGTATCTGTCCGAGATAAGAAATGCTATATGGGCCTGCACTCCGTAAGAGACAGGCAGTTACTTCACGAACTAACAACAGATTGCATGTAGGCATACGTTTACGTTGCACTCGGTTAAAATAAATCTAAGCGTTATAACTTTACCACTCTCCGAGCCCGTGTTTTTTTTTTTTTTTTCATAGTTCGTCTAACCTAGTAGTCTAAGATGACAACAATCGGAGATCCTCTCCTCTTCAACAAAGTCCCGGTACTGCTTACCGCTGAGTACCGGCCCACTTCGAGCAACTGCGACCAGTTTACAGCGCTATGGCACCCCCTACTGTCCTCCCCTGGCATCAACATCAACACTTAACACCGGTTCACCCCCCTCTTCAGACTGTTGTTACAGACATGGCTTCCCCGCGATGAGATCATATACCTGATACCTAGCAGTGGGTTGGTGCCCCTCGGGATGTGCACTGATAAATGCTCGCTCCATTGCAAATAAGTCCTTCATTAATTAACAATTTATGTATCTCTAAAGGCTTGGCACTTTCGGCAAAGGAGCATGGAATAGGGCCCCCTAATGGAAGGATTGTACTTTTATCAGCCCTCCCAGGACCTGGGGCCGGAGTGCACTGTGATTTTTAGGAACCGCTTTCCAAGTCGTTACGGTGAACACTGGGGGCTTTCTGCTCGTTTAAATCCGTTTGATTGTACTTTAATTGACCAACCCCCTGGTTCAAATAGCTCTTTTATATGTCTGAATTGAGTCCTTTTTTTTTATCCTCTATCATTAGGTTGGACAGAGTTATCATGGTTGGTGATTTTAATATTCACGTAGTTTCTTGCAGTTCTGCTGCTGATTTTCTTAATGTCAGCGAGTCTTTTACATTGTATTCAACAGGTGTCTGGTCCCACACACATTAGGGGTCTTACCTCGGACCTTGTTTTTACGCTTTGGTTTAAATGTTGATTCTATTTGCTCTGAGGAGCTGCATGTTACTGACCATGAATGTGTTTTGTTCAACCTGTCTTTTATTTTAGGACTACCAAAATACCATCTTAGATACTTCGCCCCGTGCGTTCTTAGTGTTGGTTCATACAGGCTTTATAAACGTGGACAACCCGGTGAAAAATATTACTTCATTACCAAGGTTGGAATTGAAATTTAAAAAAGGAATATAGGCTACCAGTCACAAAAGCGAAATTAAATGGTTGTCACATTGAGAATGGTTGCTCATGCTCACCTTCCTGTCCACTCATATTTATCCACATGAATCCCAATTCGTACGATTGTTTACATCAGGGGTGCCCAGTACGTCGATCGCCCGGTCGATCGCGAAGGTAGAGCGGGTCGATTGCGTGACATTCCCCAAAATATTTTATATATATATATATATATATAAAATCCTTCTTTGTGTGCTTGTATACTCTTAATGTACTTTCCGCGAGACATCGCCGCGACGCAACGCGTCAAAACTCTCCGTATGTAAATGTTAATCTCCGCTGTCTCCAGTGCAAGCAGCTTTATTTACACAATTGAACTTATAGCTGCGAACCTGCGCTGCAAGCTGAGCCTTCTGCAAAGACTGCAACGAAAAGTGAACCGCGAACAGACCCCGACCCCGACCTCAAAAATAGAACCTATTTAAACTATTGAAACATGTTAGTGTGTAAACAGCAAAGACACGTTCTTATTCACATGTCTCTGTCTTTACTGTTGGACTGGTACATTGTTCTGAACAATTAATGGTTCTGAATGACAGAAAAAGGCTGTACAGGAAAAGGCTAATCTTTTTTTTCTTTGAGAAAAAACTATTTCCCAGCTACAGATGTTAGGAGTGCTTTATGGATTGGCTAGTGACAGTGCTGTTTTCCATGGTTACCAAGATTCTTAGGTCTATATAAGGCCACGTGTCACATACTGATGATGTCATCAGGCCAACTGACTGCAGTGCAGGGGCTCCCTCTATATTAGTAGGAATGTGGGGGTTGAAGAGGGTGTGTGTCTGTCTGTCTGAGTGTGTGTGACCGGGCCACAGAGAAGCAAGAGGATTTCTTTCTGTTATGTTGGGCTTGGGTGCGAGCAAGCAAGCAAGCAAGGTGAGGGGAAGACAGGAAGAGACTTGAGAAAGGGTTGCATCACGTTGACAACTATTATGCCTGGAGTAGAATCAGAGCTCTACAGCGGGAAGTTAGCGGAGCTGTATTAAAGTTTCAGTTTGAGCGGACAGGAAGGCAACAGAGGCGACCGCTTACACAAGACGACCGCCACTGGCAGCTGCTGCAGAAAACGTGCCAACTGGCAGAAAAGTAGAGTGAAAGATAGAGGGATAGAGAGAAGGGAAAGAACGAGAGAAGAGTAAATAAGACGGAGGAGGAGGAGGACTGCTTGATACTAGTGTCATTACTGATCCAGTAAGAGCCTTCCTGTGTCAGCACTATGGGAAAGTCAGGTAAGTGGAGCTTTAAATCATCAATCATAAACTTTGCCCGAAGACAGGACTTTGCCCCAATGGCAAACAGTGTGGTTTTGTGTCTCTAGAGTCTCGAAATGAAAATAAGTCATAGTGGACATTTCATTTATTTTTATTATTTTTTTAAAATGTTTAATAGTTTTGCCAAGTCATCTGTGAATATACATTGTCTTTCAGTGATTCCTAGTCGTCAATGTGACATTCTGATGCAGTTTTAAAACACATACACGCTCCACAACTGTATTGCTACTGGCCTTACTGTGTGGCTCAGTGAATAGTACCATTGTCCCCCCCCCCCGCCCCCCAGTGCTCCAGGGTGCAGAGGACTGGTCAACAGCCCAGTGAGTGATAGGCACCAGTGGGGGCTGGTGGTACATGACCTGCTTTTCATTGCTCTGTCATCATCCATCAAGTTGTGCCCATATCTACATACTAAACCTGTGTGTGTGTGTGAGTGTGTGGGGGAGTGCTTAACTGACATTCATTCAGAGATTACATGTTTGCCTTTCTGTTTGCGATTGGACACTTAAGTTTGTGGTTTTAGTTTGCGTCATTGTTTAACTTGCTAGCTCGTTCTCTGTCGCTTAATGTTAATACAGCTCTCTCTCTCTCTCTCTCTCTCTCTCTCTCTCTCTCTCTCTCTCTCTCTCTCTCTCAGCCTCAAAGCAGTTTGCAGAGGAGGTGTTGAGGAGCCATAATGAGTACAGGAAGAGCCACCAGGCCCCCCCGCTGAAGCTGAGCAGCAAGCTGAGTAGAGAGGCTGCCCGGTGGGGAAAACCTCCACACACACACACACACACACACACACACAGTCCACTGCACAGTTGTCACCTCCTCACTAGCGGGTAAGGGATAAGGGTGGGAGTGACAGAGCCCAAATGCCTCAAGTCATGTTGGATGATGACTCAGAGGAGGGAGGAGGGGATGAGCTATACGAGAGTATATGATTACAGCCTACATTCGCCAATGTGATGTGATGTGTGTGTGTTGCCAATGTCTCACACCATCCCTCGGTGTTTTGCCGAAGGTGTCCTGTCTGTGCCACCAAATACGTAAGCATCCTAAAGAAAAAGGAACAAAAAGATTGGCGTTGGTGTACCTGGCGGATTGGAAAGCTGCCAAGTGGTGTGACTAACGTGCTTTGCTTAGCGGCTTTTAGTTAGCATGCGGGAGCCGCCAGGTGGTGCGAAGAAAGACGAGCAGCGGAGGGGCCTTGAAATGGGCCCCCCCCCCCCCTGTTTGTTGCTATTTCCAAAGTAAAGATCAAGCAAGTTGAACACGTTGTTGCTTCGTATGTATTAAGTGGTTCAGGGTGTGGGGGGGCGGAGGTGGGGAGTATAGAGAATAGAGAATAGCAGAGCACAAATCTGTCCTGAGGAGCTGGTCAAGGGCGTTCTATCTTTAAAGACAATCCTCTGTGTGTCGTCATGGTGGTTGTTAGTGGGGGTCATGAGGTCATAGCACGAGCGAGCGACCTTGTTTCGGTTGAGAAGTTATACGTTGAGGCTTCAGCAGAAGAGGTTGGAGTGAGCAGCCCAGTGTTGATGTGTGAATGTCGTTGGTAGTGGCAACACATGGTAAACAACACAAAGAAACAAACAAACAAACGCCTCTTTCTCTTCCTTGCAGCTACGCTGAAAGTCTGGCCAGCACGCGCATCCTGAAGCACAGCGTGGAGTCCAGCAGGGGGAGCTGTGGAGAGAACTTAGCCTGGGCCTCCTATGATCAGGCTGGTACGCACGTGCACACACACACACACACACACGCACACGCATGCGCACGCACATGCATGCGCATGCACATACACACACACACACACAGACATATTTACGATGTGTATACACTATATTATAGAATGCGGGACCACAGGTATGCAATAACTGGCAGCTAAGCTGAAACAGTTTATCTAAAAACATGTCCATAAACATCCACACCACCTGGTCTGGGTCTTCCACACAGACTGTGGGACACGGTAAGAGGAACAGCTGTTACCCATTTCCCCTAACACTGCATGACGCACTGCGGAAATATGTCTAAATGTAACACAAAAAAAGAAATGCTTGTGTAAGATAGGCAAACATGTCCCAATATGCATGTTGATTAAAGCTGCTGTAGGTATGACTTGATACTTTTAAAGAGAGTGAGCAGAAAAGAGCGGAAGAGAGAAAGATTTTGAAACTAAACAACCAAAAAAACCTGCTGTACATGCCTTCCGCCTTGTGGCTCTATCTGGATCTGGTCATATGTGTGTGTGTGTGTGTGTGTGTGTGTGTGTGTGTGTGTGTGTGTGTGTGTGTGTGTGTGTGTGTGTGTGTGTGTGTGTGTGTGTGTGTGTGTGTGTGTGTAAGAGACACCCCTGGGCTGATATAGAAAAAAGGAAGGACATGTTAGTACATAACTAGGAATGAGTTTTCCGATTCACTTCTCTGTAAATATCTTAAGTAATCTCTCTATGCATCTCTAACACATCCGCTATCCGCCTGCGACTTCCCTCAACCTCTCTCTCTCTCTCTTTCTCAATCCCTTCATCATCTTCTCTTTTTCCGACCGTCAAGGCCACTTCACAGCCATGGTGTGGAAGAGCACGACGGAGCTGGGCGTGGGCAAGGCGACCGCATCAGATGGCTCTTCTTTTGTGGTGGCCCGGTACTTCCCAGCAGGGAACATCACCAACCAGGGACACTTTGACAGCAATGTCTTGCCAGCCAAAACCACCACAGCCACCTCCTAAAGACGTCCAACAGCTACTTAACGTCCTGAGTCTACAGAGAGATCAGCATCTGGGAGAATGTCCCTGCTTTTAACCTAACCTAAGGGGGGAGAAAACCCCCCCCACTGTGGATGTGATAACAAACACTGCACTTGAAACGGCGGATAATGTGTAAATAAAATGTAGAGAGTAAAAGGCGCTAATGTTTGACTTTACTGACAGTTTTGTCAGATACCATTCCGCTGAACTGTGCATTTCTAACATTCCATATCCTCTGAAACACTGGCTAGAAATATACACTAGAAATATAAGAAGAGTTTAATGGGGATTTCATCCAGTGGGAGAAACAGGTGGTGCATTGAAGAATCAGGACTATTTCTCCACATGCAAAGCCATGCTGAGACCCACTGGAGCAGCCTCTTCTCTGAAGCAGAGCCCGTTTTCATAACCACCTTACTAGGTGCGTGTTTTAATATTCTAACCTGTTCTACACAATAAAGAAAGTTATTTTGACGAATGTTTCTCCTTGTGTCACAATTGTTTCTGCTACATTTCATCCCAGGATAGCTTATTGGGCATTCACAGAGTACCATAGCTTCACAGGCATAATTGTAGACGCTTATGTCTTCGGGATTCAGATTCAGTGCTTGTGGGAAAAGCTTTAAATATGAATTTACTGGGTTTATGGGCTAGCCAGTATATTTAGTACAAGGTCCTTGGAGGAGAAACCAGGCACCACAAGTCGTCACAGAATGCAGGCTTTCGAACAAATGCATTATTGCGCGTTGGAAAGGATTTGCAATTGGTTCCTAGATTGACATGACTGTAAACCACCTGTGACTGTTGATGACAAGGTACACAATGCTAATACGATAATGCTAATATGAGTGCTAAAATAACAAACATAGTTCACTGTGGTTTTAAAGTTGGATGGATTTGTGCTGCTGCCTATTAAAAACACCAAACAGCAATGTACATGTTCTAACAGACTTTATTGAGCAGGTACTAAGGATGCAACATAGCAGCGATACAGGGGGAGTTGTGGCGTTAGGCTTGAGTATGAGGGAGAGGGTTCTTCCCGCTCACATGGTCAATTCCTGCAGAAAGAAGACAAAAAAGACAGACATAGAAGAGGGTCAATTGATTAAAGTAGTATATATAGAATACAATAAAAGTATTACACAATAGACTAAAAGGTAAGGTCATGTATTTTATCAGAAAAATGCCGCTTCAGAATGACTGGCATTATGGCCTGAGTATGACGCACAAAATGGAATTGCATTAGCCATTGCTGCCACCTAGTGGACCCAGCGCAGTACTGCAGACTGAGAGTGCATCATTTGTCACTTGTCCTCTATCAATGCCCTCCTCTGAGTCTCCTCTGACTCATTGTTTTTGTTCAGTGCCTAACGTCCATCTGTGCTGCCTCCACTCCTCTCCTCCCCCCATCATATCCTCCCTTCTCACCATGATAGCGTTGACAATGTCGTTGTTGTTGTGTTTCAGGGCGCGCACGGCCTTGGCTCGTGACACATTGGCCTGAGCCATGACCAGTTCAATGTCCCTCTGCTCCAGGCCTCCTGCGTCCACCTGGCATGACACATCAACACAGAGGAGCAGTTGTCAGAAAGGCACCTCGAAAAAAAAAGAGAGTAGAAAACTGGGATACGAGACCATGAGACCACGTGAGGTCACTGAGGACTTCCGAACCTCCTCCTCCTCCTCCTCCTCTTCGCTCTCCTCCTTGATGGCGACGCTGGGAGGGACGGGGGGAGCCAGGGGGGAGGAAGACACCGGCACCTTGAACTTGTCAGCAGCAGCTTTATGGACCTGCTGGGACAGGTCCTCAATCTGGACACACAGGACACACCGTGTTATTTCACTTAGGTATGGACGGACAGACAGACAGACAGACAGATAGATGAACAGACAGGCAGACAAACCTTGGCTTCTCCAAATACTATGTAGATGTCAGAGGCCGGGCTCTTGAACACATCTGGTCTGCTGATGACAAACAGGATGCTCTTGGACTTCCTGATGGTGATCCTGGTCACACCGTGAACTGGCTTCAGACCCAGCTTAGACATGGCCTTAACAACCACGCAGAAAGAGGAGAAAGACATGGACAGTGAGTGGGTACCTCCGCCATGTCAAGAGCCGGTACATTCATGCAGGTTGTTTGCAGTGCAGACAGACCTTCCGAGCCTTCTTCTCACTGCGACTCTGTTTGGGTCTATTTAACCCTTCGTCCACGGGGGACATGGACTGAAACACAGAGATAAGAACACACGTGAAGCCACATATGTGCTCTGTGTGGAGCACAGATGACGACGAGCATAGGGCGATGATGGTGGACAGGCTGGGGGCTGTGACCTGACTGACCTGGGACTGCGAGGGTCTGCGTGGGACCATCTCTGGACCCTCCAGCTCTGGCACCGAGCCTTCACTCTCTGAGTCATTACAAGAGCCCACTGTGGTGCACGTGCACACACATACACACACACGCACGCACACAGACGCACACACACGCATACACACGCATACACATGCACACACACACACACGCGTATACACACACACACACACACACACACAATGTAAGAACATCAGCCTCTACTATGTCCAGTGCTATGTTTATGGCAGTCCTCACTCGGGACAGCACTGTATATATTATTATATACAACATTAATTCACATGTATTTCCATGTCCATGTTCAATCTTCAACCACCTACATAGAACTCGTATGATAAGACAGAGCTAATGTCTTGTGTAACATTTGAGCAATATGACGCATAGCTTCTAAGCAGTGTAATAGCACTGTCTATTTAACATGGGAAACGAGTAATGAGGGTTAAATAATGCAGTGACCTGCACACATCGTGGCAGGCTAGAGTTATTTTAACACCCAGGGAGGAGACAGAAGACACGAAGAGAGCAGTGTGTATGTGTGTGTGTGTGTGTGTGTGTGTGTGTGTGTGTGTGTTGTTTATTACTTTTTGAGTGTTTTTTTTAACTTTGCTTCTTATTTCTCTACATTATTC
>OOFB01004622.1:6829-17325 GCA_900323305.1 Trachyrincus murrayi
TTAACTTCAAGTAAGTCTCTTTCGAGGGCGGACTCACCTGAGAGCAGAGAGTTAGTCAGGACAAGGACCACCACAGAGAAGTACATTTTCGTCGGTCACTGGATCCATAAACCCAGACAACTGTACATCACTTACACGTCACACACACACACACACACACACACACACACACACACACACACACACACACACACACACGTCAAAGCATTGCAAGACAACACTAAAGATCTCACAAAACACTCATCTGTGGAAAAGATATAAATATGCCCCAGTGAGATAGAATCATACATAAAAATTACATGTATGACCAAGTAAAATTACAAATGACTTTAAGATGGCGATACATCACTGAACCGTATGTTGTAGTCTCAGAGTAAAAGTAAAGACACATTTGTCATGTAAAATAGTCTCGACTCTGCAGTTTGGGTTGTTTGGGTGGTGTTTGGGTGGTGTTACAAAAATAATGAAACTACCTTCAATTCACAAAAAAATCAATAAGATACTACACGCTAAATCCTTCTCTCCCTGGGTTTTACGGCATATCTGCATTCCGGACACACGTTCTGACTTCAATGAAGGAGAACCGCTGAAGTTAAAATACCTTGATATGAATTATCTTTACTATTCCGATTATATCAGATCTAGGCTCTGCAGGCTCTGGAAATCCTGTGCTAACACGCAGTGTTACGTTTTTCACACGCAGGAGCTTTTAAAAAACGCACGCCTCGCTCGCTCTCAGGTACAAAAAAAATACATAAAAATAAACTAGACAGGAACATTTATCTTTGCAGACACAGAGGGGCAGCAAAAAGCTGAGCTGGCTCTGTTCACAGAAGAAAAAAAAGGCGCACAAGCGTTTGTTACCACAACCTGGCTGCGATGCTAATACCTTACTCATCCCTTTTAAACTACGGCAATAATGATAAAATTCCACAGCGCAAGGTGTAGTTGAAGTGCCCGTGAACAGGAACCTGACCTCAAGGTCAAGGTCAGCCATCTTGGACATCAAGTCGCAGTTCCTTTTGCTTGGAGCCGTGCAGGGCTGCAACCGTCATTACCATTGTCAATTATTTGATCAATTATAATTTATGTAAATCATAATTAGTCTCTAAAATATCACAGAAATAGACACATGTTACCGAAGTCGAATCTGATTTTGATTGCTTTGTCTAAGCAGCCAAAAAATGTAATTACTATTTTTTAGAACGATCTGAAAGTGAGAAATGTTTGCATTTCAGAAGCTAAAAGCAGCAAATATTTGTTATTTATACTTTAAACTAAATGATTAAAATGATTACATTGACTGACCAAAATGATCATGAATTATTGATCCATGTATCCTCTAATTGTTTCAGTGGATAGAGTGTAGCAGACATTATTTTTGCCAGTCCCTTGGGGAGAGCTAGCTCTGTCACGACCGGAAAGAAGAAGAAAAAGAAAGAGCGAGCGTGCAAGAGAGACGGGGAGACAGGCGGACACAGAGAGACAGACGGATACAGAGAGACAGAGACAGCAACAGACAGACACAGAGACACAGAAATGGAAAGACAGAGAAACAGAAACGGAAAGACAGAGAGACAGAAGAAGAAGGCCAGGAGCGTGACTCTGACCTAGCTGGATGTTGCGGACCCAGACGCTCTGTTTACTCTCCTTCAGGATCTTCTCAAAGTAGACGCCTGCGAAGCCGCTGGAGAAGCAGGCCACCAGGACTGCCGCCACGCCCACAAACTGGGAGCCCGTCGACTGGGCCTCCTTCTCCTTGGCTTCAGGGGCCTCAGAGGGCCACTAGACACACCAAGGAAGAAAAACAGGCATTCAACTATGATCCAGAAAATATGGACACTTTGTAATTACATATCTCTGTTGAAACTGTATCAAACAACCCTCTTTGCGTAGTAAAAAAACCCTAAACTATACTGTATACTGTAAACAGAATCTATTCCATCACCCCTTGTCAGATTGCGAACCATCATAGTGGGAATCAGTACTGCTGCAACGTTAAGCCATGTGCTGATATTATTTAGATCAGCTATTATTACATTCTTACTGCTTGCCATCAGTAGATAATATGTACTATCAAGTCCTTTATTTCAAAGTGACTTGCAGTGAATTCAGAAGCATGCCATGAAGGAGCAGGTAGAGGTAAAGCATCTCGCCAACCTCTGTTGCCCACAGGTTAGGCAGCGAACACTGGAGATCAAACCCAGAACCTTTCGGCTGGGAGTCAATCCCCCTAGCCACTAGGTAGAATAGGCCCCGTAAAAAACAGCCGGTGTGAACGCAGGTCTGTATTTCCGTATCACGTGTGTGCTGTACCTGGACCAGAGCCACCCCGGCCATGAGGATGAGCAGGGAGAGCCACTGGTAGACTCCCAGCCTGCGGCCCAGCATGGACACAGAGAACAGCGCCGTGGTCAGGATCTTCAACTGGTATGTCACCTGGGGACCAAAAACAAGCACAGGAGGAGAACCGCACAGACTCTAAACATCAGTTTCTCATTTAGCCAAAGCGACATCCAAAGTGATTTTTTGTGTTTAGTTACATGTCATTAATGAGCAGATGGGGGTTACGGCATCTTTGCTCAATGATGTGTACAGGTCCTAGAAGTACATGGACTGTGGACATTGGGGTTTGAACTAAGTACCTTTCGGCTGGGGCCAAAACACCTACCCTGCCCCCCAGTAATGTTGTTACTCGTCCCTGAAACGCATGCAGATTGATCTTCTCACTGCCGAATTGTTTCAATATCTTCCAACCCTCCTAAGCCGCTCTGTATGTACCTGGTAGGTGGCAGCATCCAGGTTGGACAGTGCCACGTAGAGCAGGTTATTCTGCAGAGTGTAGATCCCTGACGGAATGGCCAGCTTCAGTGTTTCTATGGGCTTGTGGAGGATTTCCTGGCGAAGGATGCTGTTGAGGGCTCGCACGCTGTAACCTGAAAAATAACAGAAAGAAATGCTTTTCAATCTTAAACCACTTCAGGGTATTGGTGATGCTTATGCCGCCCCCGAAGATACAACATAAAAAGGTACAATGAAATAAAAAGACATATAAATGGTTCACTCTGCTTACTGTGTTCCTTTAAGACAATCAGCAGACAAGCCAGGATCTTCATTAGCTCCGCGACCACCACGGCTGAGGAGGCCAGGTACCGCGGCCCATCACCCTGTAGGGTGCGGGAGTATCTCATGGTGAGCACCAGTGACGTGGTCTGGAACACCAGCACGCCCAGAGACACGTACTTCAGCTTGGGTGACGCCATGGGTACACTAGTTGGTAGTCAAGCCTATACCAGGGAACAGTAAAACATAAATGGTAAAAGAAACAGGGAAGAAAAGGGGTTAGATGTATTCGTTTGGGCCGTTAACGACGATACATGAGGGTATATCGGTGTAATGGAAGTGAAACAGAAGAAAACTGAATCGTCTCACCTTTCTCTGGGTGATACTTTCAAAGACACCCTGTTGAAATCAGCTTTAGATACGTCGATCGACTTTGTGACATTAGAGATTCCGCATTGGGTAGGATGTTGAACGGCAGTAACCTCGTGTATTTCGTTCAGTTAAGAGTTAATTCAACCAAGTATTGCAATGTAAACAAGTGCTGCAATGTAAACAGAGCTGTCAAAACAGCAACCGAACTCCTTGCGTCCATTGACCTAAATTGTCTATCCTCATACCAACGAACAGCTCTGCACTACCTCTGACATTCAAGCCCATTTTCCCTAAAATCTCCCACGTTGCATATCTATTACCGATTGGTTGCCAGTGTCTTCTAAGAGAAAGTTGAACTTATCAGGGAAGCTTGCAGAATGACTTCCGTGTAGTGATTCCTTTCTGTTTAGACGATGCTTCTCTTGCGATGTACCGCCACCTTCAGGACTGGAACGGTAGTACGGTTTTTTGTCTATTTTGTATTTTGTACAGACAAATAAATAATAGATGAAGAATGCAAAATTGCATTCTTCATCTATTAATATTGAATCCGATATTCAGAATTGGTATTACATTTTCTTTATTTCAGAACAAAACACCACCAAACAAGTTTGAGGGTCTAACAGAATCCGAGCTTTATTGCAGAGTATGTGACGATTCCATTTATTTTCATCAGACAGCTTTTTTTCTCTCATTTGACCAATCTTACTTCATGTAACATATATATATATGTATATATATATATACATATATATATAATATTAACTACTAATGGTTAACAGAATGAAAGTACACTTAAAATACAAAAAAATGTCTATTTACATACAAAAAAATACCTTGCATATGTACTGGAGTGGAAATACCTGGAAACACATTAGCAGAGTAACACGTTGATTATCAGCTGTAGGTTGTCCACGTCTTGGTTTCATCTCTTTTGAATAAGGCTCAAAAGTGCCAATGTAGGGAGCCATGAAGAAACGTGAGCAACTTTCACAGACATGTAAAATAGAACATATGTCCATGTAGGGACATGCATGTGTGTATGTTTTATCAGTCTTTCAATTCAAGAGACTACATTGTAACATTAATCCATAGAAATGTTTCAGCTGGTTTCCCCAGGTAAAATTAAACAAAAAATGTTTTACTAAAAAATGTAAATAAAAGAAACAACTTTGGCCTTCGACACATTTTTGTTGTGTTTTTTTAACGATTAAAACTAGAGTGAGTGATTGTCTGTGGCTCCAGGGCAGTGAGACAAGGTTACGCCCAAATTATCCACCCAATAGTACTGTTATCACAACTGTACAATTACACATCTTGGCATTGGTAAAAAAAAATTATAATCAAAGAACAATTAAAGTGGCACAGATACACTGATTGTAGTTAAGCAGAAAGGCTTATGTGATTTTTGCAGAGAAAACAGCAAATTCCATTATGAAGGAAAACACTAAATTGACTTCAGAACGATATTGAACATTTTAAAGAGACAAACAACATACAACTTAATGTTTATAATAACCGATGTTTCACCGTCAATTGGATTGTCCACTAATTTGTATTCTGCAAAAGAAGAAAAAGTGTCTTATCAAAACTATAAGGCAAGTAGCAATATTAACGTACGTTTTTTGCATTAAGTCTTTCAAGCCTCTTACAGAATCTCCCTCACGTTAAATTCCTTCGTGGCCAGAGAAGACGAGAGATATTAAACGAGTGATTAAAAGAGTCCGGATAATCCGGTTTGTCATCTGCTCAGTCTCATCCCCTATAGATTGTTTCCAGGAATTTCTGACTCCATAGGGCGGATGCTGTCTAGTTGTACATATACCCTAACCCCAGACAATGACTTCTTTGTGCACAGATGGAGGCTATACACTATGCCTATGTCGATTTAATGCAATGTAGTCTCTATAGCCCTGTTCACACCTGGGATTAACATGCGTCTTGGTTGATCCGATTACAAGTGGACAGCTCTAAGTACGTCAGTCCACACCTGGCATTAGAATGCGTCTCGAGTGACCACTTGTGATCGGATCTCATTGTTGTAGAAGAAGAACTCTAAACAATACAGACTGGGTCTATTCCTCAGCGTGTTCCAGGCAAACCAAATCGCCCGAGATGTTTGACGCACTCGTAATATATCTCTATGGGCTTTTTGACATTTTCAGACGTTGTGGACAAAGTCAGCTTACGCGGTTTGAGAACCAACTAGAGATGAGAAAAATGAGGAACAAAAGGAGAGCCGCAGCCTTCGCCTCTGCTGTGATGGCCACGAGACCCGAGAGGAAATTATGGATATGTGCAAGTAAAAACTGGTTGGACAGAATCAGATCTCAATGTCTCAATGCGTCTTGGGTGCATTCACACCTGTACTTAGAGCTGCCACTTGTGATCGGATCACCCAAGACGCACGTTAATGCCAGGTGTGAAAAGGGCCAAAGATGAATGCACACAGCTGTAACAAAGCTATTTACACCAGAGGCTGGAGAAGGTGAACAAATGCATTTTCCTTCTTTGATCAGATATAAAAAAATCCCCCTTTTTTTAATCAAAAACCAGTACGAGTACAAAACATTATGAAAACAAATAGGCAGTTTGTCTTTGAGAACAAAACATTGAATGATTTGTTACATTCAATGTCAAATAAAAAAGGTAATAACATTATTTAGAATCTGAAGTTAGTAATGACAGGCCTATCACATGACATGACATGCTAGCGTGGATCATGTTAAACATGTGAAACGTCCCTCAAAAAGCATCCAAGCATAAGGCTTTTTTGTTTTCTCGTGTCCTTCCCCAGAATTATGTTTTACTCTCACTGAGACTCGCTCCACGTCGATGAGCTTTTCTTCCATTCCTCTTTGGGAAAAACTGTGGGGAGCCAAGCAGGCCTTGATCCCAGAGAGCAGAGGGCTCCGGGCTGGGATCCAACACCACATGGGGCAGGGGAGTTCATCCAGACCACAGATAAGACTACCAACACAGCACTTTCTTTTTTTGGTATTCAGAAGCTTTCGTTTCTAACTGACAATACTCGCCGCTGAAAAAAACCCTATAAAACACACAGTATTCTTAAGTGCAATAAATGACAGGAAACATTTAGGAGGAAGGAATTGATTACTATGATGACAGAGATGAAAAAAGAAATGAAAAAAAACACGTGTCGTATTTTTTTGGACTACATAAAAATGAACAAAACCCCAAAGTCAGTCCTCCTCCTCTTCGTCTTCTTCTTCTTCTTCTGGGCCGGCCTACGCGAACACCTGCATGTTCCCTCGCTGCGGCTGCTGCGGGCCCTGCGGTGCCGGCGGCTGCAGCTGCACCTGCTCTGGAATGTGTGTGCGGCGCGATGCGGGCAGTGCGTGGTGGGGGTTCCCCAGAGGGATGGGGCTGGTGGTGACGTCGGACCAGTCTGAGTTGGAGTGGGGCGAGGAGGAGGACCAGGGGTCGGGGGACTCGGGCGACGGGGTGAGGTACGGGTGCTCGCTGGGAGGGTGGGCCGGGTGCCCCGGGGTGGTCCCATCGGAGCCGGCGGTCGAATAACTATGTTGGGACGGGGGCGTCGGGTACTTATCCACGGGGCTCTGCATGGCCTGGTAGGGGGGCAGCTGGCGGGGCTGGCTCTCCGCCATGCCGTGGGCCGCGTGGCCCAGCGCGTGGCTGTGGGGCCGCTGCAGGGAGTGAGCCATGCCGTGGCTCATGCCCACCGGGTCGGGGAGCTGGTACATCATGCTCTGGAGAGGTGGCCTGCTGAGGTGAGCCGGCGCCTGCTGCCCGTGACCCTGGCTCTGCGTCTGACCCTGGGCCTGTTGGACCTGCACCTGGCTGCTCTGTGGTGGCTTGAGCACGGCCTGGCCGCCTCCCGGGCCGGCCGGCATCATCTGGAAGGTGACGATGGGGGGCAGCTGCTCCCGGCTCATGGTCACGTTCATAGGGGTGACCATGGAGCCCTGGCCGTGGTGCTGGCCCATGCCTGGGTGGGCCCCCGTCATCTGATGTGGGACCAGGCCAAACAAATGGCCGCTGTAGCCGTGTTTGGGCATCCTGACCCAGGCCTGCTGCTGCTGGCTCAGTATGTGGCTGACGGGGGGCAGCAGGGGCCTGGAGCCCGGGCTGGTTAGCAGGGATGGGGAGGTGGCTGTGTTGGACATGCCCCCGGGGGTGTCTCCAGTGTAGGAGTGCGGAGACTCCAGGGAGTCAACGGGGGACATGGTGATGGAGCTCTCTGGAAGGCCTCCTGCTGCCTTGGTGCCGTTTGCAGTGGCCCCCGCCGGCCCTCCGTTACCCAGCCCCGCGGCCCCGCCCAGGCCAGGCCCCTCCCCTCCGGTCGGCTTCTTCCTCCTCTTGACTTTGGGGTCCTTCAGCTCCTTGGCCCCAGAGCCCATGCCTCCCACCTTGGCCCCTCCCGTGCTCCTCCGGCTCTTCTTGCCCTGGGGCCCCGGGCGCATGCCGATGAAGGCGGTTCCGTTGGCGCCGCACACCAAGGAGGGGTGCCCCCCGCCCCCGCCCATGTGGTTGGGCCCGTTGTGGGGGCTGTGGACCAGGTTGTACTGGTCCAGTAGGCGGACGATGTCGTGGTGCATGCGCTCCTGGGCCGTGTCCCGGGGCAGGCGGTCCAGGTGGTCGGTGATGTCTCGGTTGGAGTAGTGGTCCAGCAGGACCTGAGCTGCCTCGAAGCTGCCTTCCCTGGCCGCCAGGAACAGCGGTGTCTCCTCCTGGAGGAAACACGACAGACACGTTTTAACTAGGGATGGGGGGGAAAAATGGATGCTTCTGCAATACTTGTATCGTCAGGTTGACTCTAGGTAGTGGAAGCAAAATAATGGCACCGCCCTACAGAGGGCAACAATAGTCAATTTGCATCAACTATGTTCTGTTCGGCCACATTCATTTAAAAAATAATGGCGGACCCGTAGAACCCGAACCCCAAAACACTGTCGTGTTGCAATACTTACAGAATCACAATACATAATCGCATCGACACAAAACAATGGTTGTAATGTGGTATCGTGAGGTCCCTGCTTGACACACCTCAGAGGGGAAGAGGGTGCCAGACGGTTGAGACTTTGGGGTGAACTTTACGAACCTTGTTGTCTTGCATGTCTCGGTTGGCACCGTTCTTCAACAGCACAAGAGTGGCCTCCACGTTGTTCACCGCTGCGGCCCAGTGCAGAGCAGATTTGCCTGAAATTATCGGATGGATGGGTATGTGAGAAAGGAAGGGAATCAAAAAAGAACGATCTTTTGATCTTTTTAACGTGTTATGTTCATTTAGGATTTTACAGTACTACAACTCTCTTGAGTCCTCTCAATATCGCCATTAAAAAAAATCCCATGATACATTCTGATGTACAAACCCTATAACTAACACATTCAGGATTATAAAGTAATGAAAAAATTAAAAGAGTGTGTGAGTGTACTGACCGTGGTCGTCCACAGCGTTGATGTCTGCGTGACAGTGGACCAGCTCCTCCACCATGCCCTCCACGGCCAGCCTGGCAGCCAGGATGAGGGGCGTGGTGCCGTCGTTCATGCGGGAGTTGAGCTCTGTGGCGCGGTTACGGATCAGGATCTGAGAGATGGAACAACCATGATGGAGGAGGAAGTTAGTTCTTCTTACGCGCCATGCGGGTTGAGGCAGGAGGTAGGGGAGGGGCCTGATTTGGACATGTTCTTGGAGTGATGTGGGAGTGCTATGGGGTTGACATGGGCGGTGATATGGGAGTACAATGGGGTTGACATGGGGGTAATCTGGTCGTCATCTGGCAGTGATCTGGTAGTGATCTGATAGTGATCTGATAGTGATCTGACAGTAATACGGTAGTGATCTGATAGTGGTCTGACAGTAATACGGTAGTGATCTGGTCGTCGATGATCCATCTCACCTGAAACACCCCCTGTGCGTCGGCTGCGACAGCAGCGTGTAGCGGGGTGCGGCCCATGTTGTCATGGGCGTTGGCATCCGCCCCGGCATCCAGCAGTCTCTTGGCAGCATCGGCCCGGGCGTAGCGTGCCGCCAGGTGCAGCGCTGTCTCCCCTGTGCGGTCCGTCTGGGCCAGCAGCGTGGCTCCCTGGCCGATGAGGTCCGAGATGACGCTGGGCCCTGGCTCGTCTCCTCCGCTCTCCTCCTCCTCCTCCTCAGCGTGGAGGCCACAGTCAGAGCCTCCCCTGGTACGCAGCGAGGCCAGCATCAGAGGGGTGTAGCCATCTGAGGGAGCAGGTAGAAGGTTAGTCCTAGTTTATGGTTAGTCCTAGTTTATAGTTAGAGTATAGGACGATATAGTTATATAGTAATATCATAGGCTATTGTGTGTCCTCTGTCAGAGACACTCTTTCTGTCTCCACAATAACATTTGTCTTATACACCTGTAATGGTGACCTAGTTATGAAATTTGAGACTAGCTTTTTGCGCTTGTGTGTGTACAACCATCCAAAACAGAGCAGAATCTGCTGATCTTGGTGTTCTTTTGTTTGCCGGCTGACACGGTGCATGGTTCAGTGTATTTAAGAGAGGACAGCTCTCCACACCTGGGCCTTTTACGTTGACATCCAGACAATCGGCGTCCAAGTCGGCCTGCGGGGGAGTGAGGGTGATGTCTGCAGCCTTGTGATGCTGCAAGGTCCACTCCCTGCGGTCCACCGCTCCGTCCATAGGCAGCGGCAGCAAGGGCTTGTCCTCGGTCTGGCGGTGGAGGAGACAATGGAGCTTTAGATTCACACAAACAATGGGATAGAGGACAGACAGACAGGCAGATAGAGGTCACTTACCCTTGGCCTCTTGGAAGGAACTTCCTCTGGCCATCTCTGTCCCTGGCCTCCATCCATTACGGGTCCATCATGAGACTTGAAGTTCCTGATTTTGGGGGGGGGGGGGAGGACGGAGGTACGACAGCGGAAGTGCTGGCTTTAGTATAGTTCAATGTTCAATGTAACCATCTAGATGCCTCACTCCATACCAGCTCATTAATGACATGTATCTGAATTCACTGGAAGTGGCTTTGGATGAAAGCGTCTGCTCAATAACAAAATAAGAGATTAGAACGCCAATTTACTGTGACACAATG
>OOFB01004624.1:9858-21068 GCA_900323305.1 Trachyrincus murrayi
ATAAAACGTTAGCATGAAAGACAGTGTGTTTGTTAATGACTAAATTAATGTGTGTGTGTTTTTGTTTGTGAAAGGGAATGTGTGTACACACACACATTCAGTGTGTGTGTGAGAGAGAGAGAGAGAGAGAGAGAGAGAGAGAGAGAGAGAGAGAGTGTGTAAGCCGTATGTTTCAACGCATGTCAATATACACACCATTAGCATAATTAAACAATCACACACCATCTCTTACTCAAATCTATTAGTCAAATCAGATAATTATTTCAGCTGTTTTCAATGGTCTCTCTCTCTCTCTCTCTCTCTCTCTCTCTCTCTCTCCCCACATTATTTAACGTTTTTTTTTGTTGCCTCCTTGTGTGCATGCGTGTGTGCGTGTGTGTGTGTGTCTAGCAACTGGCAAATAGGCACCTACACCTTTGGCGACAGAGACGTCCATTGTTCTAAAAAGACATCGAAACAACTCACTCACACTGCCGCCCTGCAGCCTGTAGGTCATCTCGTATCGCTGACTGTGCTGTACAGAGACAGAGGGCAGGGTAGTAGCAGTGGCTAGGGTGTTTGGGGTTAGTGTCCACAGTCTTCCTGTAGTAGGCATCCTTGTGCCAACCCCTACCTGCTCTTTAATCTGGTATCTGAATGGCATCTGTGAGTGGCTTTGCATAAAAGCACTTTTTTTTCATTGTATAGCTTTGAGAGGCTGGTAGGCACAAGGCAGACGTAAATTCAAGAAAGGTAATGCAAATGAGAAGTGTCTTGATGACAGCCTTTTTTGCTAGACGGATGTTCAAATTGGTAGTATACAATGGATCCTGCTGACCAAGTCAATAGAGCTGCTGCTCCGTGTCTCGTTTTCAATGTATCATTCTTTGTTCTCCAACAATGGAACTCACCAACAATGACGTTTGTTTCAACAACAATGGACTGTTGTCCAATTGTTGGAAGTCTACAGCAACCGAAAGTGTCTGAGGGCGGTTTCGTTTGCTGATGGGACATAGAATGTTGGATGAATGTATGCAGTATGTACGTTTCCCCGTTAGCAGCCTCTAGTGGCTGGAGTTGTAGCTACAGTTATAACCATATCTTCGGATATATATTATATCTATATTTTCGGAGAAAATAGAGAAAAACTCCCTGGGTGGATTGACTTCTAGTTCAGATATGTTGTAATGGAGTAAATAGCTGCAGTAGAGAAGTTACATAGTGCAGGTTTAAATAGTCATTTATTTAAATGATGTATTTTTGTTAATTGCGTTATGGATGATTTACCCATCCAATTAAATAAGCAATGCACACGTTAGATTCTCTAGCGGAGGTTTCAAAACAAGAACATGTGTTATGGACATTCACACCTAACGCATAACTTTATTAGTTTTGTTGACCTCAGTGGTGGATGAATGGCTTTTACCCGTTTGAAAAATGTGTATGTTAAAATTGGAAACACTGCTCTTCGTCCTCATCCAAAACATCGTTATATTGTGTGCGGTTATGCTGCGTGGTCCTTATTGTATACCTTATTTCACATATGTCACTCCCACCCACCACCACCCCTGTCACCTTCCCAAATTTCTTCCGCTCAACTTTCTGGGTATAATAGTCTCCACACCTGCCAAGCTTACATGTCCACCCCTTATTTCTGTCCTCGGGGGGGTAGTGGTCTGTTCCATGTCTCGCCCTGACCCTTTTCGCTGCTCCTTGTACCAGCACCAGACAGGGCATGATTGACAGCTTAAAGGGCGCACTGGTCCACGTTTTTTTTTCAGCCCAGTTGGGAATCCGAGCAAATGCCATCTCAGCTCCTCTTGTCTTTTTTTTCTCACTCTGTACTGGTGAATCAGTGGTTTATTTATTTCCATGGTCAGTGAGTCACAGACAGAAACAAACATGGAGTAATAGTTACCGAGCAGTAGCATAACTGAGCAGTAGAGACACAAGGACATCCTGGCCTATTAAATTCTTTAAAGGACCATGTTCAACGTTTTGTTGCTCTCTGAGTTGCCTAACAAACTCCTACAAATGTGAAAACAGCTTGTAAATGTGTTCTGTGGGTACGATTTTGGCTATTTGAATCCCCTGGGACATTAGGTGTGTTTCCATCCACTTCTTTTAAAGCACATTTTGCACATTTGCATTTTTTTGTGCCGGTTTTCTGAAAATTCTGTTAAAATTTGCGATAGATTTGGATGGAAACCTACTTATTGTCCTGGGTTTAAAAAAACCCCCACAAGCTCTTTCTCCTGCTACTCACCTCTCCCTAGCCTGCTTTGTTGTTAGCCTGAAGAGCTACTTGAGATTTTACAATGACCGCTAGCAACCAATACCAATCTGCGGCTCAAATTAGCGACTATAACTTCAGCCAAGGCTTACTGAGGAAGGAAGGAATCATGGCTATTTATTTGAGCCACAATACATGGAAGACTGTGTAAGCCTATGAGGAGAAACTTGTAGTGGCAGTCCATATGACAGACACGGGCAAACACTAAATGCATTGAATAACAATTAAATAACTCCCTTGCCCGTGGGGTTTTTCACATCGCACTGTTCAGTATTTTCTAAATACAGTCTGAATATCCATATCCATTCGATCTATTCTTTTACCTTCCTGTTTACTTTTTCCTTTAAATATATATGTATCTGTACTTTCTATATGTAGGGCTATATGCCTGTTTATATTGTATATATATTATTATTTATATTGGAACTGGACATGATTTGTGGGTCCGCCTGCCTGGGGGGTTCCCTGTGCATCACCGGGATCTCCTCGCTTGAACTATAAAGTACACCTCTAACGTCCTTAGCCGTTGTGATTTCCATAGATATGCTACAAATATAATTTGTAACCGATTCGATTTCAGTTTGATGTTAAACTCAATACCTCGTTGAAAAGAGAGCATCGTTTGAGAAACTCGAACAACAAATTGAAATCACTGCGATTACAAAATAAAGTCTGAATGAGGTCTAATTAATCCACTAGCACGGTGGCTGATGAATAGGTTAGGAGAGACGATGTGAGCTTAATTGTTTTGAGTCCGTTTATTAGGTTTCGTATTTGGCTAAGTGTACTGATGAGTGGTATTGGGAGCAGGTTTAATTCATCTGTTCAATAATTCAATGCGCTCAATCGACAACACACGCACAGCTGTTTCGGCAGGAGCGTCGATTCCACCTCATATTTGTAGAATCGTATCATTTTACCGGCTGTATTTCTTCGCTTGCTTCAAATGCGACTGAAGTCTATTTTGGAATGCGGAAATTCATTCAACATTTTGTGTCCGTCCCGACAAGGCTGTGCGCTTTGGACTTCACCCTACAAAACATATGTGAAATGCAAACTAAGCTAAGAGTGTAATTTTAAAATGTCCAATGGATTTTTGCCTCCATTTATGTTCTGGCCCGCCACCTTAAGCCCAACTATAACCGACCCCTGGTGTCGACTGAGGAAGATTTGTGAGTGGAAAATCCCCATTTCCGTTCCTGCAATTTTGTGTCACACTGTGAATTGACTTAAATGGTATCATAAAAGCAATTCAAGGAAATATGGACAAATTGATTATTGTGAAAGTTGGAGGGGGATATTGAACATGAAGTAGAAGTGTTTCGATCACAATACAATAATATAAAGCGGTGCGATTCTTATTCTAAAATGCCGCATATTTGCATCGTAACGTGTGTGTCATCGTAAAAGGTGAATATTCACACTGATGGTTGACATACTCTTCCAAATCAAAGTTAAAGGTGATATTGACAAAATAATGTGTTTGAACTTTGAACTTTGACCTCAGGTCAGACTTCCCAGCTGGCCTGATCAAGATAATAAAATATAAAGAAAATAAAAAGAGTCCCTGAATAAAGTGTGGTTATTTCGAGAGTATCTGAATGACCACATTCAAGCCAGTTTCAAGGATTTCTTCCTGTCATATGCCTTTTGTCGTGGAAAACTCTAGCCGTTCTTCACTTAGGTTCGATGGTTAAAGACAATACGGAAGGAAACATCTAGAAAGATAACTGAGTTTATTCTGATAATACAACACAATAGCAGAGTAAAGTAAGTGAACCTCAGGTCTCCAGAGTGAAGACTAGAGCTTGTGTGCATGGGGGTTTTGTCTCTAGCTACTCCTGATTGGCTCTCGTGTGCTGACGCTGTCTGACTTGTCCAATGGGTGTTCGTGGGGGAACTTCCCCCGGGTTTCAATTTGGTTTCTATGGATACTAGCTACTCGTACCAGGCACAGTGAGCCTCTTGGTATGTGGATGAGGTATATGTTGTTGAGAGTTGTCTGTTCTCTGCCCACTTGTCGAATAACCTTCACAAAAAACATGTCCATGAGTTCTTAGACTCGTGATGGCACGCAGGACAATATATTCCAGTTTCAGACCACTTCAGTATACAAATGAAAGCACTCAGACGTACTATAAAGCAAAATACCAAGGTAAAGTATCGGCTATTTCCAAGATAAATTACGATCTATGGCGGAAAAGCTGTGTGTCACAAAAGCAATCGTTTGTGAACATTTTGCTCTTTTCAAAAAACCACAATGTTGTTTCTCATTCGAATACATTATTAGCTTTTCATTTTTTTTTTTTGTCCTTCCCAAAAAAAATGGCCCCAGGTTAAACTGTGAAAGTTAGCTAAACATTATATTTCCACACACAAGCTCATTTTACCCTTCACTGCCGGAGTACAGGAATGGTGTAAAAGCCCTAATATATAATTCAACACCATCTGTCCACAGCAGCATGCTGTGTGTAAAAGCCCTCTTGTACACTCTCTAATACACCCCCATACTTTTCTCTCTGTCTCTCTTTCTAGCCATCGTTGGCACACAATTCGTCATGTTGTCCCGTCTGCTCTTCCTCTCTCTCTCTTTTGTTCCCAGGTAGTAATTGTATGTCGTTCGCTCACTCGGCTCTCTGTCGCTGTCATGTAAAACTTTTTCAAACGCTCCCGTGTTTTATTACTGCCGCGTGTTCGCTCGCCCTTGTTTGCGTGTGAGATCTGTATTCTCTGTCACCAGCTTAGGCTTAGGCTCTCACACACACACACACACACACACACACACACACACACACACGCTGTACACTACTACTACTACACTACAGTAACACCCATCCACTAGGGGATTCACAGAATAGTCGATGATCAAAACCACTGCGTCGCCGTAGACTAATCGTGCATCTGTGGTTTCTGCACGGTGCAGTATTAAACTTAAACAACTTCAATGTTGTTGAACATAGATTTGTTTGAACAATAATTTTCTACGTTATGTTAAATAAACACAATTTAGAGGTATTTAGAGAAGGAAAGACTCCCGCTATCCCTGCAAGAAAGCAGTTACTGCAGTCAAACAGCATCTTCCAGCTCAGACACGCCTGCCAGGGGTTTAGTCCAATCAGATCACGGCTCGTTTGGAAACAGAGAGCCTCTCAGAGCCAATTGAGGACTCTGTTATTTCACCTACCCCCAGGTTGGTCCCGCCTACATTCGTTAGTGGTTGTATTTGAGACCTTTTTGACGAGGATTGAGCATTGTTATTGGGTGAAAAAAGATACACAAACACACACACACACACACACACACACACACATACACACACACACACACTGCCCCAAACCTTCCCCTCCTTTTTTTTAAATTCTTCTCATTCTCTCTGTCTCTCTCTCAATGCACATCCATAATTTTTTTGTTCCCCTGCCTCGACGACCACTCCTCCTGTATTCTTTCTCTCTCTCTCCATCTCTCTCTCTCTCCCTCATCACCTCTTCTTTTCATCCCTCTTTTCTTCTGTTTGATCCACCCCATACTAAAAAACTGTTTCTGATGTGATGTGATGTGTGTGTGTGTGTGTGTGTGTGTGTGTGTGTGTGTGTGTGTGTGACAGGAGGAGATTAAAGGAGACATGAGAGAGGAGAGGGGGAGGAGAACAGAGGGGGAGGAGAGAAGGAAGGGAGGATTGTTGATGAGAGAAAGGACAGGACTATATAAGCTTGTACGAAGACAATGAATATTCTAGTACTTTTTCATATTTATTCCTATGCACTTAATGTACTTCTGACCACAGGCTATATACTATGAGTGACATGTAGTATATGTATTTCACATGACATGTGAAAGTCAAGCAGAAATCCTCTGTTCTTATTCAAAACTAAGTTGAATATGAATTCAGCCTGCAGAAATGTATCAATGAAACAAACTCTTACAATTTATGACACCTTGAAAGACATGGTGGCAATGACTAGGGTATTATTACTTTTATATGACTAGTATTAATTAATGTTTATCTTTAATGGAACAGGCCTTGATTTTAAGCATCTTATTTTTTACCTCGCGACGCCGAAAGCAGCAATATTTACTCATGTCAATTTTTCTGGCAGGCATAACTTTGGTGCAGCAGATTTCCATTGTATTGAAAGTCATTAAAACATGTTGTTTTGGCACTGGTTGTGTGTGTATGTGTGTGCATGCATGTGTGTGTGTGCCTAAGGAAGTAACTGTGCATGTGCAGGTGTCGCTTAATTCATTTAAAAATGGATTCTGTGGAAGAAAGCTACAGGCAGCAGCAGCAGCCATGAACCATAATATAGTCTCATGCGGTAGACGCAACCATGTAGTTCCCCTAACGGCCTGTAGGTGGTTCACGGTAGGGGGGGTGGTGAAATGTTTTTAATTCTCGTAATACAAAGCCAATACAGCCGATCTCAGTGGCAAGCTCATCTTCATGTTATGTGTTTTGTGAGGTCCTGGCTGATAATTGTACTTAATTAAAAAGTGATTCAGGCTTTATCATTCAGGATTTTAAGGTGGTAGACTGGCACGAGGCGGCCATTCAAGTCTCGCCCTCAATGTTGTCCACCATGCCAAATATGGATTCCCCCTGGCTAACTTGTACAGGAATACGCGCAGGTAAAAGAGAAACAATGAGTCACTGACACCCTAACCTATCTGGGTTACAAATGGTGTTCAGGTACATGGAGACGCTCCTCCTGTTTACCAAGTAACGGCTCGATGTGGTAAGCACAGCCCCTTGGCGATCTGGGACATGTCGTGTATGTAGGTGGGGTCGCTTTGTCTGTATGTGTGTGCGGTGGTGACACATGTTAACACACGTAACACTGCCACCATCGACGTCAGTGTTGCGCGTGTTAACATTCCCAGTTTCCAGTCCATTACCAAGACACCGGCGTGCGGGGGGGGGGGTCCAGCGCCACTTTGCGTGGCAGGTGGGTGTCGGCCTGGTTACAAGGGGCCGTCTTCCGTCGAGGTACTCTGTCTCGCTCAAAAGCGATTGGACGGCACTGATAGATGCGGCTCGAAGTGGAGGTGAATTGAGTTTGGACCGTAAACAAACTCGGGTACTGCGAAGAAACGTTTAAGTGTTAATTTGAGAGTCCATTTAGGTCCTATTTGTATATACGGTCTGGTGAATAGCATGGCGATGAATAGAAGCTATTGCCGTGCAGCACATTAATATTTATATCTTAAATATATAAATATACGGTTATTACAAATTCATAGTCGTCTGGATACATAGTCACGTCAGCTGCTTCCCTCTTTTGCCTTTCCACCTTCTTTTGCATCCCGGTGAAATATCCTTAGCTTTTCTTGGCTTACATCGCTCCGTTTCCCCTGTCTTCCCCCAACTGGCTACAAATGTGGTAATTTAAAGTACAGGCGAAAAGAGAGAGGGACGAGAGAGAAGGAGAGAGAAAGAGAGAGAGAGAGACGAGGGAGAAGGAGAGAGAGAGAGAGAGAGAGAGAGCTCCATCTCCACAATCTCCCCAGTGTTGAATTTTATGGCCTATGCTTTTAAAAGCATTTTTTTAGTGTGTCGCCGCGAATGCAGAATTGCCCTTGTAGATCACCACGGCGATCCATTGACTTAGGCCTTCAGCGAGAGCACAGAACACAGGTGAAATTACTCTTGAGTTGTGTTTTACTACAATGTCTTTATTTCTTCCCGGCCTTGGACACCAGCTCTCATCCTATTCAATAACCGAGTGTCAATGGTAGCTATAGGATGTTGCATGAATAGAAATTGTACACTGTGGGGGGACACTTTGCATATATATATATATATATAAACTGCCACAGATACTTGTGTTTGAAGAGCATATATGCAAGTACATAACTATGTTCATTAAGTAAACAGTACAAAGTGCAGGTTAGACTGTGTACAAAACACACCGGACGGTCGAAGACACAAGCCACATGACGCAAACATTGCAATGTTCTCGTTGGTTTCTTAACAATACTTGTGTTGTTTGTTTTGTTATTTTTTTCCCCTTGCTGTGTCCCCAAATGAACCGTATACGTTCTGTCCGAGTGTTGACAACTCCCACAGCCAGCCGAACACGGCCAGTGGAGTGGGCCGAATGGGTAAATAAACGGCTCCTCTGACATGGAGCCAAGGGGTTAATGCCGTCCCTGGATCTGTCAACTGTGCCTTAAAGAAGCAACACACAGTCTGTGTTGGTAGAGGTCGGTGGTTGGGGAGCAATGTCAAAATCCACTTCTCCATCCATTGCCTCCTTTTGGATCTGAAACGCCGGACCCCCGCCGCATGTGGCCAGTGCGGCCCGTGGCGGTTCTGCTCCTTCTGAGATTGACGATGGCTCGTACAGGGTTACGTTTTAATGACGGGGGAATAGAGGGGCCGTGGCCGGTGGTCGTAACTCTGATGACCGCCCGGAGCCTCCGATCCACCGGTAGCAGCCGTGACATTGGCTGTGACCGACATTGACCATGGTCTGTGAATCGGTCCACCGTATTACCATTTGGTCATTTTCGCCGAAGTACTCCAACGTGTTTGGACCATGGGGGTTGGAACCCCTAACCTTTTGGGTTGCCTTCCTTGGGTCGGGTCTTGGGACACCCACTAGACGCTAGGCTAGGGGCTGTAAATGTCACTGCGTATGTCCGGCTTCTCCGGATATTTCTTAAACCCCCCCCCCATGGAGTACCAGAGAACCTAACAAAGAATCGATTCTAAATGTTCAGACTGCACTGATAATAGCGCTTCACGGGAACAAGACCGGTAATAAGTGGGTTGTAATGCGTGCACACCAAGTTGTATTTTTCCATTATTGGAATGCTAATTCCCGGTTGTTAGAGCGTGATAATGTTGTAATAAGTGGGCAATACAGAGCTGTAAAAAAAAAATGAAAGATTGCATGACTTTTATCACTTCCTGTGCTGCGCCTTTAATGGGATTTGGAAATATGCCTTCATAAAAATCCAAATCCTGGGAGAGGGGAATTGAAAAAAAAAAGTTTATAGCTCTGCGATCGTCACAGAATATCTGAGGGAGACAGCGGTGCACCGCTGCCTTAATGGAATGTTTAGAAGTCAGGTTTTTATTTTTTTTGCTTTTTTGCTTTTTTTCATTGTTGCTCAAGGCTATGCTTCTTTTGAAGTATTCAAGGTTAACCCCCGCCCGAAACGTTAGATCAAGGCACGTTCGTAATCATCAGGGTGATAAGACAATGTACCACCAAACACACACACACACACACACACACACACACTATTAACATCCTCTCCATCTCCCTAATGTCATGTAGGATGTAGTTTCATGAAAAAGCGGATAGCACAGTGTTGCTCATCCATAATAACATAACGACTACACTTCATAACTACACTTTGAAAGTTATTTGGGGGTAGGACAGTGTCGTGGCTAGGGTGGTGGACTCTCAGCCAGAAGGTACTGGGTTCGATCCCGACTGTCCCTAGCCTAACTGTAGGCATCCTAACCGCCTACCTCGCTCCTTAATGACATGTATCTGAATTCGCTGCAAGTCACTTTGGATAAAGGTTCGATGACTAAAAATGTCAAAAAGGTAACAACGGGGCCATGTTTTACACGGGCCCAATTAAAACAGCCTATCGAATCTCCCCTCCAGTCTCTTAACTCAAGGACTCCATTTTCTAGGCACTGCCTCGTCACGCTCTCACTCAATGAAACTTATTCCGACAAAAACTCTTCCGAGACGAAGATTTATTTATTTTTCTCCACAAGCAACTCTACGCTCCTCTTTCACAGTTCTACACGTTGTGGCCCTTGGGAGGACGAAGTGGCGGGGGGGCCCCCATTGTTATTTAGCCATACACAGCACACCGAGTCCCGCCAGAGCGGCTAGCGAAGCCGTGGCTAAAGTGTAGCCTTGGGTACACTTGCTTTTTGGTGCATCAGTATTCAATTCACACAGGAAAGGCAGACAGAAAGGGCAGACGAGAGAGAGAGAGAGACGTGTCGGGTGAGGGAGATAAAAAGCGAGAGTAGTTGAGGCAAGAGTGAAGGATGATGGACAGAGTGAGAGTAACAGGCAGAAGTGAGAGAGAGAGAGAGATGATGGGGAGAGAGAGATAAGAGAACAAGAGAGGTGGTGGGAGAGATATAGAAGAGGAGTTGTTGGTGAGGGCAGAGGGAGAGAAACAGAGAGGGGACACAGAGAGAGATCGAGAGAGAAGGGACATAGCGACACACATTTACGTTTCCAGACCAAACGACCTACAGTTACCTCCACGCGTTACATACTATTAAGTGGTTACGCACCATGGAATCTCAAGTTGTTGTGTATTTCCGTATAATACGTTTGTTAAAATACACAATTACAATGTGATCAAGAGAATTTGATACATTTTATGACTCACTTTCGCTTTATAGTCACTATATTAAAGATTAAGCGTGGCCGATCGAAACCAAGCGCACCCTTAATTCTGACGTCGGGGGAATATAATTATTCATACATGGAAACTGAACCAAACTGATTTCACAGACCGCCAAATGAAAATCTCAACCACCAAAAATAGAATAATTTAGACAACGCCAAATAGAATATTAATACATTTCTTCAACGTCACCAGTTTCTGGTCAGCTGACAAGTATCCGTTATATATAGCTTTATAGCTCGTCTATCCTGTTTGAAATCACGTAACTTTGATGGCCAAATTTAAGTAACGTTACTGAAATGTCACATTAATTAGAAGGACAATATCAGTCATGAGAAGCAGGGACGTGTGTTTACAACGAGTCTAACGTGGAGTTTGATGTTGAATGGGCTTCTATTGGAGGGGGGGGGGGGTCACACGGTTTTCAAATATCTAAATATTGAAGCAAGCAACTAAAAACTGTCTACACACACACACACACACACACACGCACGCACGCACGCACGCACGCACGCACACACTGCATTCAACAATTTGGAAGTTTTGC
>OOFB01004628.1:4299-21059 GCA_900323305.1 Trachyrincus murrayi
TGTGTGTGTGTGTGTGTGTGTGTGTGTGTGTGTGTGTGTGTGTGTGTGTGTGTGTGTGTGTGTGTGTGTGTGTGTGTGTGTGTGTGTGTGTGTGTGTGTGTGTGTGTAGTGTGTAAATGGTATTGAGAGTGAGTGACAGCAGGGAGCTGCTATAGCTACCTACATTTTTTTTTTAATTGCAAAAGTAAGTAAAAAAGGCCTGTGATGTCACAAGATGATTGCTCGCCCATGTATAATCATACAGGGCTGCTCTGCCCTGTCTGGTGCTAAGTGCACAATAAAGATTTGAGATTCAAAGCAAGACACCACATTGTGAATGACAACAGTCCAAACTAAGCCTCACATCGACTGACGCTCATCAGTCTTAAGGAAGCTGATTTGTTTAAACAAGAAATGTATCATTTTAATAAAAAAAAACCCTGAAATGTTCAAACCAGCGCAAGTTATGATCAGATTACACGAATAAGCCGGTTGTTAACATCTTATCTGTGTCCTTGCTGTCAACCTGTCTGACCTGCAGATTGATATGTAGATATGTAGCACAAGAAGAACTAGTAGTGGAAGGTAGGACTACCCCCCCCCTTGTTTGTTCTAGAACGTCACCAGGAGACGGTTGTTCACTCCAACCACTAGTTGTACTACTAGAACATCTCCAGTACAGGTGTGTCTTTCACTCAGAGACCCTCAAATGGTGAGTCTAAGTTTAGAACATTTTTTCTTTCTTAGACAAGTGGTAGGATTTTCTGTGGGACGTGAATACACCGCCAGCAGCCTAATTGTGTCATTTAGTTGGAGTCGTTTTAGCTTTTGTGTCTCTATGTCTCAACACATCATTCAACTCATTAATTTGAACGTGGGACACCGGATATTTCAGAACCGGTTTGACGAAGGGACGCCTGTGGCAATTTAGCTCCTCTGTCAGAAAACATTTGCATTGAGGATGTTATTTCAGTCCTGGCTTCCTCACTTAACTTCAGTTTGGGACGTGTGTCATTTCTCCATGTCTCAACAGGTTTGGCACCTGAAAAGACAGAATTTGACCTCGCAAAGGTGACGGAAACTTAACTTGGACGTGAAACATGGTTCAACTGGGTGCCATGGAAATGGCGGATGGCCTTGTGGTGGCGCTGTACTTTGTGGTGGTGCTGGCCGTCGGCTTCCTGGCCACGCGGAGAGCGAACCGCAGCACAGTGCGCGGCTACTTCCTGGCCGGCCGCTCCATGAACTGGGCGGCGGTCGGGGCGTCGCTCTTCGTCAGCAACATCGGGAGCGAGCACTTTATCGGCCTGGCGGGCGCGGGCGCGGCCAGCGGCCTGAGCGTGGCCGCCTGGGAGCTGAACGCCCTGGTCCTGCTGCAGCTGCTGGGCTGGGTCTTCATCCCCGTCTACATCCACGCCGGCGTGTACACCATGCCCGAGTACCTGGCCAAGCGCTATGGCGGGCGGCGGTTGAAGCTGTACCTGGCGGCCCTGGCCCTGCTGCTCTACGTCTTCACCAAGCTGTCCGTGGACCTCTATGCCGGGGCGCTGTTCATACAGGAGTCCCTGGGCTGGAACCTCTACCTGTCCGTCATCCTGCTCATCGCCATGTCGGCCGCGCTGACGGCGACGGGCGGGCTGGTGGCGGTGATCTACACGGACGCGGTGCAGGCGCTGCTGATGGTGGCGGGGGCTCTCTGCCTCGCGGCCATCAGCCTGGTCAGAGTGGGAGGAATAGAAGGTTCTCTTGTGTTCTGTTTTTATTTTTATTTTATTTTTTTACATCTGCCCATGTTGGCACCTATGCCATGGGGTGCACTGGGAGTGCAATAGGTGTCAAAATGGTGCCGATTGGTGGAGGGCAATAGGTGGAGTAGTAGTAGTAGTAGTAGTAATAATAATAATGTCTAAACTTCCATGTCATTATGATTTTAAGGGCTGAGGACCAAGTACATGCAGGCTTCACCAAACGTCACCGCGATCCTGCTGTCATCGCCCAACCTGACCTACAATGCGTCGTGCTATGCCACGCCCAAACCCGACTCTCTCAAGATCCTCCGAGGCCCCCTGGACCCAGATCTGCCATGGCCTGGCTTCCTGCTCGGCCAGACCCCTGCATCTATGTGGTACTGCTCCAGTTCTTATATACCTCTCATATTGTCTTCTGTTTTCGTAGTTTTAGAGTTTCACTATTCTGTTCCACACCAGTATCATTGTCCTGGTCAAATTCAAGTGTCCAAGGATCCAAGGATACACATTAACAGCAATATTGCACTACAGGGTTTGAGCGTGCTACAGCAGCTACCATTCATGTTCTACTGGACCAATCCCACAGGTCCCATGGGTCCTTCTACCCAAATGTGACTTGCTCAGAACAAATTGATGAGAAAAGGAACTACTGTCTAGTTAAACACAGAGCGGATGAGCTGTCCCTCTATGCTGACCACTGTCTAGTTAAGCAGAGCATTCTCCTTGGCCTGCAGCTACTGGTGTGCCGACCAGGTGATTGTGCAGAGGGTTCTAGCAGCTAAAAACCTCTGCCATGCCAAGGCTTCCACCATCATGGCCGGCTTCCTGAAGATCTTGCCCATGTTTATCATCGTCATTCCAGGTATGTTAACTGTGATCTATCCATGTACACATCTCATTTGTGTGATAATATATTTGTACAAATGTAGTTTTACATTCATGAGATAAGCTTAAGTCATCTAAAACTACAGCACATATATTTGGAGTACGGTCAGACATTGAAACCACAACCTTTTTCAAGCATTTGTCTTAATATATTATATATATTATATATATTAAAATACAAAATATAAATATACAAATGTATAAAGTGGCCATTCGAAACGTGAGGACATGACTTGTGAACAAGCCTGGTTTGACAAGATGTGTTGCAGTATATATATATGTATATATATATATATGTGTATATATATGTGTAACTATAACAGTTGTAGTAAGCAGAGTCATTAAGCCTCAGACCAAGTGAGCCAAGTTTGCTTATCCATTTATCCTTTATCGGTGTTAAACTCTCAAAGGCGTGTCCGGTAATTCTTGTGATTGTTGTGATTTCCAGGGATGATATCCAGGATCCTCTTTGCTGACGAGCTGGCGTGCATCAGTCCGGAGCACTGCCTGGAGGTGTGTGGCTCCCGTGCCGGCTGCTCCAACTTGGCCTACCCCCGGCTGGTCATGGCCGTCATGCCCGTGGGCCTCCGGGGCCTGATGATGGCCGTGATGATCGCGGCGCTCATGAGCGACCTGGACTCCATCTTCAACTCGGCCAGCACCATATTCACGCTGGACATCTACACGATGATGCGCCGGCGCCAGGTCTCGTCCCGGGAGCTGCTGCTGGTGGGCCGACTGTTTGTGCTCTTCATGGTGGTCGTCAGCATCGCCTGGGTGCCCGTCATCATCGAGATGCAGGGTGGCCAGATGTTCTACTACATCCAGGAAGTGTGCAACTATTTGACTCCGCCCATCGCCGCCCTCTTCCTGTTGGGTGTGCTGTGGCGCCGCTGCAACGAGACTGGCGCCTTCTGGGGCGCCGTGGTGGGCTCGACGCTGGGGGGGGTCCGCCTCGGGCTGGCCTTCGTTTACCGCGAACCGCGCTGCGACCGGCCCGATGAGCGGCCGGCGTTCATCAAGGACGTGCACTTCATGTACGTGGCGGCCATATTGTTCTGGGTGTCTGTCCTGGTGGCCGTGGTGGTGAGCCTGTGCACGGCGCCCCCGTCTCCGGACCACGTCAGAACCACCACTCTCTGGGGGCTGCACGAGAGGAGCGGGAGGAGGGCCAATCACACGGAAGATCAACAGCCTGGCGGAGAGGAGATGGAGAGCAGAGTACCTCTGAGGGAGGGCATCACTGAAAACAGCCCGGCTCTGGGACGGGAGACGAGTCACAGCGGCCGCGTGGCGGGCGGCACTCCCCTGGTCGGCAGTCGCACGCTCAAACACAACGGCGGAGGTCCCCAGCCGACCAACACTGGGGTGGCTAGGGCAGGGGAGGAAGAGGACCTGCGTGAGGGGGAGGGGGAGGGGGAGGGCGACTGCTTGGGAGGGAGAGGGGGTGAGCGTGGCCCCTGCCTACGAGGTGCGGAGTGGGTCTGTGGGTTCACGGAAGAGCCGTCGGAGGATGGGGTCCCGTCGGCCCAGGAGAAGGAGAGGCTCTTGGATGAGCTGCTTCACGAGCCCCCGAGAAACAGAGTGATCCTGAACTCTGGCCTGGTGCTGGTCTGCTGCACAGCCATGTTCCTGTTCATCTACTTCTCCCTCTGAGCTCTACAACTCTGGTCTGCCTGCCTGGCGGCCTTTGAGACTGTAACTGTGATTAAAGGCTATACAAATAAAATTGACTTGACTTGTTCCTGTTCCTCTACTTGTCCCTCTGAACCCTTTCAACTCTGGTCTGCTGCGTGGTTGATATAAAAAAAAAAACTAGATTCTGTTTTATTTGTTTTGAATGTTTGCTCGTTATACTTCAAACCACAGTGTTGTAGTAGTAGTAGTAGTAGTAGTAGTAGTATTTAGTATTAAATTAACGGGGGCTCGGGGCATTATATGCCTAAAATATATAATTGGGATGACCCCGTATAATAAATAGTTAACTAGTCATGAAACCTAGAAAATCACATTACTGCTAAGCCTTACTTGTTTGTGACGGTGTCAAATTTGTCAGTCGTAGTTTAGAAGACCAGACCTTGAGGGTACTCTCAAGGCTTTCTGTAGTTTAGAGCGACCTCAATCTTTTCCACTGACAATAAAAAGAGCGAAAGCTCCTGCCTTGAAGGAACAAACCTGATCCCTGCAGATGATCCTGAATGCAGTTTAACAGCTTGGGTTTTGGCTGAACAGGGGTATGCTGCCGCAATATTTCCTCTGCACTTTTCTACAGCAACATATTTAAGGACGAATCATGTGAAACACACAGCGAGAACCAACAAATCTGTATTATCTCACATTTTTATATTTTATTTTCCCAAATTGAATAGCTTGTTTTGTATTAACGCTCACAATAACATTCTATTAATGTTAATAATCGCAGTATTATAACAAATGCTCTGAACTGTGTTACTTTCTAGCAGCTACAACCCAGAGGTCATGGGTCACTGGGTACATGGTTGTTTGGGTTATTGGTTGTGTCAAGACGGTTAATGTTGAGTCTTCTGCTAATGAGGGATGTGAGTCTATGGAGCTAGAATGAGCTGCTGTAGCTCATCTGTTTCATCTTGTTCCTCCAGTATGGAACAATGCAGTAGAAGATCTAGACGAATAATGTACAAACACATGATATTCATTAGCATAGGCCTAGGCCGAGCTAATGCTAAATGGACTTCCAATGACCATCAGAGGTGTAAACTCCATGTGGTACAACAGGGACCCAGTGGACCAAACATGAAGACAGGCCTAACCCTAACCCTAACACCTATGTGGGTTGATAAACAAACTAAACCATCTTGCATCTGCAATGCATCTCAGTAGTGGAGCCAAACGAGATGCCCAGTGCGGGTACTAGAGGTGATGATCAGTCCCAGTGAGGCAGAAGAGCGGAGGACCCTGAGGCACGGGGCCCGGTACCTGATATGACTCGGAGCACTCAGCGGCCCGCTCGGCCCCCCTAGAGGTGGGCTCCCCTCTGTTTACGCTTCACGTGAGTGGAAAACATTATCTAATGGCTGTTATTCTGTAAGTCCACATGGACATGAAGTCACATGGTACACATGTTAACTCATAAACTAACAGATGTTGGAAGAGGATTCAGGTTGCTGATGTCATCGTATATTTATCTATATTTATTACATATTATCTGTTTGATCTCCTGTAGAACCTTTGTTGTATATCTAGCTCATAACATCAGGCTATCAGCAGTGAGGTAATGGATAGACTTTGAATCAAGCAGCAAAACCTGAGTTTTGCATGTCTTAAACGATAATAAATAATAAATGAATACTATAATAGGGCTGGGCAATATCTTGATATTATATGGATATCGTGATATGAGACTGGATATCTCAGATTTTAAAAAAGGGAGCCCAGCAAAGCCACTTCAGTTGACTTCAGTTTAGATGTAGTATAATGGCTTACTATGGCAGTCAACCCTGCCACACAAGATGTTATAGGCAGAGCAGGTGGTAAACACTGACATGTCAGAGCATGTGTGTGGTGATGGCTGGATTAACCTATGGGCCTTAATCACCCAATGAACCACAGGTGTTCTTAAACCAGCCACCAACACACTCACTATGCAGGGTCAGTTTAGATGTAGTACAGTAATTATAAATGGATATAGATAGATATCCCAGCAACACACTACGATGCACCTCCATATTGTGTGTGTGTGTAATACAGTTCATTCATTGACCAAAGTTGCAAAGGTTTTGTGACATCATAATCCCCATTCCTCTGTGTATTTGTTGTGAAGGAACATGGTGTGGCAGTCTCCCCCTGCCACCTACAGTGGCTTTCCAGGGCTTCTCCAAGAGCAGGACACAGGCAGATGATTAAACCGGTTTATTGTACAGTTTGTCGGTGTTTGAACAAGCAGAGCAGATGGTACATGCTAGCACTCCTCTCGAGTGTGTTTGCTGGTGGCTGGTTTAACCTGTCGGCCTGATTGGCCAATGGCCCACAGGTGTGCAGCCTCACCCAGTCCCAGAGTCCAATCAGTCCAACTCCAACCAGGTGAGGCTGCTTAACCCAGCCACCAACAATACACACTCCACATATCCCCAACACCAAATTGAGGCTGGGGAGAAACCCCAGCCGAAACCTACTCCACCTCCCCCCCATCCCCCAACGCCATTGTCCCCACACCTCCTCAGTGTGACCCCCCCCTCCATCCTGGAGACCGGAGGCCAGGGCTGCTGCCTTGGCTGGCGGAGGTGTTGCTGGACTTCGCGGTTGCAGGGTTGTCTGGACGGGCTGGAAGGAGGCTCGACAGCTGGGCCGTGGTGGTAGCTCCTTGGAGGGCCCGCACAGCCCTCTCTAGGGCCACCCTCCACCAGTGCGATGAGGCATCATCCCTCCCACCTCCTTCCTGGAGCCTGGGGCCTTGAGCTGCTGTGCTGACTGGCAGAGGCCTGGCTGGACCTGGGCTGCTGCGGGCTAGATCCAAGGGCAGCTAGCAACAGACGGTTGCTTGTCGCTGCGCTGCCTCCCCCGTCCTCCGCTGGGCTCCACCACCGACCGTCGCTGCCATCGGGGAAAGGCTGGTGCTGGGAGGTGGCTGCCCGTCACCGCGGCTGGTAGCTCCAGTGCGTCCCTGGGCAGCCTTTCTGTGTCCTACCTTTGGTTGGAGAAGTCCCTGTTCGGGCGCCAGATGTGGCAGTTTCCCCCTGCCACATACCATCTACCATGGCTTTCCAGGGCTTCTCCAAGCGCAGGACACAGGCAGATGATTAAACCGGTTTATTGTAAAGTTTGTGGGTGTTTGAACAAGCAGAGCAGATGATACATGCTAGCACTCATCTCGAGTGTGTTTGCTGGTGGCTGGTTTAACCTGTGGGCCTAATTAGCCAATGGCCCACAGGTGTGCAGCCTCACCCAGTCCCAGAGTCCAATCAGTCTAACTCCAAACAGGTGAGGCTGCTTAAACCAGCCACCAACAACACACACTCCACACATGGCTTTACTACTATCATATTAATATAAGAATTCAGCATGTGTTTGTTCAATGTGTACACACAAATATGACAAAACATGAAAGTAAAACACAATGATGTAAAACATTTATGTATATATATAATATTTATGCTGCTCAGAGACGATTCAGCTACTCTTTGGGGGGGGGGGGGGTTATTCTTTGTCCTTTAGAAGGCATAGTGATAGGAGTCGTATAATGTGGCCTCTGAAGCTCCATGCTTCTATGTCATGTCTTCTTGAGTGAAATCACCTACAGATGATTAACATGCATCTGATATTATATATTGTATTAATCATACAGTATACTACACTGACTCTCTCTACATCTGATATTATATATTGTATTTATTATACAGTATATATTATACAGTAGTATATTTTGTTAAATTGTGTCAATGATTTCAAATAACTGATCATGGAACTAAATAACATTTTTGTATGTAGTTGCATCCCCATTAAGTCACCCCCCTGCATGCAAGAATAAGGAGATGATCGTGGACTTCAGGACCCCATACACATGGATGGAGCTGAAATGGAGAGAGTCTTCTGCTTCTAGTTGATCAACCGGTGTGTTGATCAACGATGACCTCACCGGGTCCAGGCAAGCGGACTCTGTGGTAAAAACTGCCCAAAAGCACCTATTCTTCCTGAGGAGACTGAAGAAGTTTGGCATGTCTGTCAGAACCCTCAGCAATTTCTACAGGTGCACCATGCAGAGCATCCTCTCTGGTAGACGTTACCGGAGCATCTATCATGCTTCTCAACCACCTTAATCACCCCAATGTATACACTGATCACTTCCTATGGACATTCATCACCACAATTCCAATATTCATCGGCACTCCTGCACTTTATATTTATAATATTTAATACTTTATTCCCATTGTCCGTATCCCCCATCCTTACAGTCTCTGGAACTGCTGCTAGTGGTTTTTACTGTTATGTATATTTTAGTTATTTCTGCCAATTTCTTTGCTATTTTTGCCACTTTTTTTAAAATATATATATTTTTCTATGCCTACTACGTAGTTGTTGCTGCCGTGTCCTAAGAATGTCACTGTTCAGAATGACTCTGTGTTATACTGTAAATTCGATAAATGTACAGTATAAGTTAGAGTACGTATTATTGTGGTATATATATATAAATATCCTACATTTGTACATTTCTGACTCCACATATTGTATACGGTATGTTTGTTTTTAACATAGTAGCGCTAATATCGCGATACAACGCGGAAGTCTCGGGTCGCGGAGCCAATCACAGAGCTTCCTTCTCCGACTCACAGCACGAGCTGGAAGCACAGCGGCGTCAGCTGAGTCTGGATGTGGTGCGCCGTCGTAGCGAAAAAATAAAATAATTTACCCAAAAGCAAAACACGACAGCAGAATTTGTAAAGCGACGCACTCCTAGTAATCACTAAAGCAGTTGTCATCAGACGAAGATACGCCAGTAGAGACGACACGCAGTGGGGGAAAGTAGCGTTTACATCAAACCCGGCAAACAAAGAGATCCCTTTCCAACGTCAACATTTTTCCTCCATATTCAATAGTTATGAGTCATGTGGCCGTCGACAATGTCCACGGTCTAGAGCAGCAGGTAAGACGTTTAAACAGTGTTGGTGTGGGGGGGGGTGGGTGTAAGACGGTACAGTCTGTTCTGTTGGCTTTCGTCAGTTAGCTTCAACTAGCTCCTCGTAGCTAAACCAGAAACGGAATGCTAACTGCTGTAACACACCAAAGCGCTCCAGGTTGGAGCGCAAGCGTTAACGCGCGCGTCCGTGTTCAATCCGCTCCCATGTTAATCGGCGAGCGCTTTCCACACTGCACGCGGGGCCGAGGCGCGTTGCGCGTTGCGCGGCGCGTTTCTTTCCGCGCGCGGGGTCTATTTATTCCGCCTTTTGACGCGTTTTTTCAGTGGGTCAATTTAAAAGCGCCAGATGAGTGCGCGTGGGGTTTGAGGCGCCGCCGGTGTGCATACGAGGACGCGAGAAAGTTCCGTTTCCGTTTGCGTTCTACACTTGAGTGTCGGTGTGTTTAGGCCTTGACATGCTAAGCTGATGCTACCTCGCTAGTTGGCACAGGGGTGCGTTTGTTACCCCTCGCCGTGGTGTGGCGGGGGGCGGGGCTAACTGTACGTGAAACATTACGGGACCGCGCTAGTAGGGTGTCCCGAGCACGTAAACAACGATTGAACGATTGAAATATATACGTTGTATACGTCGAAATATATATGTTTTGCATAGTTATCTCGCGGTTGGCCTGGAGTAGGTATATGCGCTAGACTGCGACCCGCTTGTTTTGCCCCGCGGGAGTCGAGGCCCGGGAACCAGCGGCCCGCTCCGGCTGCGTTATGAAGCGCCCCTGGCCAGCAGCCTTAGTGCGTTTGTTGTGCAGATAAAATGGAGGTAGGATGAAGTCGAAGCTGGTGAAACTAACAGTGCGGCGCCATCAGAGCTCGGGCAGGCTTGCATGTGGAGGATACACACTTCACCATGCCCTGCAACTATTTTTAAAATTTTTTTATTTCATTGAGCTATAATTTATATGTCTCTTTTATTGTTTCTGTTTTTTTTGTTTATGTATTCATTTTGCTGCTGTTTCAAATCAGCAGCAGGGGGATCAATAAAGCACCAACAAACTAACACTGCATTGTCTGCCTTCCACATTAACATATCATTCACTCTGCGTCACCAAGAACTTGATATGTACAACTGCTGACAGGCCAGCGAATCAAGATAAATACACAATGGCTATTTGGCTTCATGCCTTTTTGACGGGCGAGCACAGTAACCGGAAGTATGGTTACCCCTCGCTTGCACAAAAGGGATCCCTCTGAAGTCAGCATGCACTTTATTGATCCCAGACGGGAAGTTAGGGAAATCAGACGTTAAATTATCCATCAGCTCTATGCACGCCTCCGTTGGCTATCATGACGCACAAAAGGCTGTTCATTGACCTACTTGAGTTGTTTGCTTAGGTGTGCATTGGAAGTATCTTATCATTAAATTCATGCCATAACATTCTTATCTCCTTTATACCAACATCATGAACTGTGAGAATATTCAGCATGTGCTTATTCTACTGAAACTATATTTCTCATGAATGAGTTTTTGAAGAATTAGTATTTCCTATGACGTAGGCTAGCCACTTGACGTAGTGATGGAGCCCCCAGAAATGTGCACTAATCTATCATGTGTTCCCAGCTTGCTGTCCTGGACTTGGCTGCAGCAGACGGACAGGGTGGGGGCACTGGCAGTAAGTAAACGTGTCCACGTATCTTATTAGATATCACTTATTAGATATCATTCTGGATGCTTATAGAGTTCAAGCCACCGTTGACCCAAACATCTTGAAGATGTTTTTTTTTGTGCGATTAAAAAAAAATAATTTAAAAATAATAATATGAACAAACTAAAATTACAATTTAGCTTAAAAGGTGTTGAAACCAGACTCTTTCACCCTCCAGGACGATACATTCCTCCACATTTAAGGAACAACGAAGTTTCCAAAAATGGTGAGTCTTAACCAAGCTCATATACAGGCCAGAGTCTTAACCAAGCTCATATACAGGCACAAGTCTTAACCAAGCTCATATACAGGCCCAGACACACCAGAGTCTACTCCTTAGTGTAACGTACTGCCCACAGCCCCAATGGTAACTCGCCTGGCATTTAAAAAAAAAAGTGTGAAAACATTTGTGCACATAGCTTATGAGCTATCTGCAAACATACTCAGATCAACAGTCATCTGTACTTCCTCATAATCCACCTGTCAACTGCTCTGGTCAAGCTGTCGCATTAACTCTGCATCTCTGTGCATGAAATAAGTGCATCAATTTGCTTTCTTAAATGTTTACAATTAGTCAAATATTACACCCCCTTATACTAGATGGGTACATGATGACATTACCCACTCCTTAAAGGGTTTCTATTCTACCACCAGGTGTGATGTTCATTACAAACCTGTAGTGTCCACCCAGATGGTTGGTACAGTCCACTGGGTAGGCTGGTAGGCTGATGTATCATACATCTGGGTGTACACACCCACATGTGATGTCACAATGGATACAACATCTTGTACCTGGCGGTAAAATAGGGGCTATTTTTTAAAGGAAAGAAAGACAATTTATTTTGAAAGGTGCTGTAGGTAAGATTTAAGACCTATTATATATATATATATTAGTACAGATTTACGAGCTATAATTTGAAAATAGAGTAAAAACCATCCGTCAGCTATTAGTGAGTGAAAAGCTCTGTGAGAATATCTGTTTCTAGTTGACTGCGTCTGCCTCTGTATGAGACCATTTAGATTTTAGACCGCTCCCGCCTCATTTCTGACCAATCAGGGCATCTCTTCCCTGATTGGTTCGGGGGAATCCATCTTGCCTGCCAATCACAGGTGCGTGAAATGCAACACTTCTCAATGGTGGAGAAATGCAGAGATGGAGGGGATGTTATTTTTGGGTTGCTTATTTTCAATATCTTGCTCTCTTCCGCTCTCTCTCTTTACAGCCCTCAAAGCTTACTTACAGCAGCTTTTAATTGTTAATTCTAATGAAATGATTCCATGCCAGTTGACCTCGCCAGCTCTTCTGGTGCGAAGCCTGCTGTGAACCACTGGGTTCAACTCAACACTGAAAGTGTTACTGCGTCTCCCCCAGCAGACGCCCCTCTTCCTCCTTCAGCTGGGAGCCTAAGGAGCAGTGCCCTTATAACGTGCTATGGCACAGAGTTTATTCAAATACAATTACACAGTTGAATTGAGAACATTACAAATACATCAAATAAAGAGAAACAAACAAACAGAGTTCTACTTGAACTCCTGGAAAATGGCCCCACTGCAGCTCGCCTTGCTTGCTGTTTTGGCTGTTGGATTGCTGGACAAATGAACACACTTTCTGTTATTGTGGTGATTTGTGTTTCTATGTTTATTTATTTATATTTGTCTTTAGCAGGAAATGCATTTTCTGCCGGAAGACAGCCTGGCTTCGCTATGACTCCTGCGCCCAACTGTAAGTTTTAGTCATCCTGGACAGTTTCTCGCCACCAGCTCAGACCAATGTGCTGAAATAAACCTTTATGCTATTATATATTTTCTATTTACGATACCACACAAAACTAGTTTATATGTCTTTATTTTCTCAGTCAATGAAACTTGTAGAGTGCTTCCTAGTAACCTGAATGCTGATTGGTGAATCCACCAGATAACAGGGTCTGACTTAACCAGGGTCCTAGTAACCTGAATGTTGATTGGTGAATCCACCAGATAACAGGGTGGGTGAAGTCATCACGGCCACGCTCATCGTGTTGAGCCTTTATTTGTCATTTTCATGAATACAGAATTTCTGAGGCCTTTTTTATGGTTGGCTGTTTGAATATCACATAACCAAAGTAAATACCACTGGTAATACCACAGGTGCTATGCCAGATCAACACTTATTTCTCTAGTGTTGCTAAACACTGTTTTCCACGGAATTAGAAGTGAGCAAGTAGATGGAATTATATTCCATCTACTTGTCAGACCCTGCTATAATTTGTTATATACCATCTACCTGTCAGACCCTGCTATATAATTCATTATATTCCATCTGCCTGTCAGACCCTGCTATAATTCAGTATATTATATCAGAAAAGACATTTCACCTAATTTTACCCACAACTTTGCCACAATTAGCTTATTGAAAAACACCTGCATTTGATGTTCCTGTGATGTTCATGTACTACGGAAAGTGAATACCGTGTTGTGTTGTGGTCTGAAAGTAAGGTTTTCTATGCAGGTCTGCGTCCTGCACGCCACTCACATGATGTGAAACACGCACCCAGCATGTTCCTGTTGCTATTGTGCTGTCATTTGTCATGCTTCAATTAGGCGTGGTGCTATTCCACTACAGAAGTCAGAACTCAGCTAAAGTAGTTGTTACCCAAGCCGCTCGATGCAGGCCAGAAGGTTGTATCTCATGTAGACGTTTCACGGCTCCAGCACGAGAAGCCTTCTGTGTGTTGTTGTTGACCACGGCTGCCCTGCGTGTGCTGCAGATGGCGTGGGCGGCTGGAACACCTTTGTGAACGGATACCACGACAACCGGCTGAACGGCGCCAACTCCTTCAACCGCGGCCCTCCCCGCATGGAGCGGGGCCGCGGCGTCGGCGGAGGAGGGGGTTACCGTGGCAACAGAGGCGGGGCCTTCAACCCCATCAACCCTATCAACCCCATGCAGCCCATGGCCTTCGGCGGCTACGAGAATAAAGGTTGGATTGGGCTGTGACTGGACTGTCAATGTAACTCTAACTGGACTGTGACTGGACTGTAACTGACTGGACTGTAACTAACTAATTGGACTTTAACTAACTACAACTGGACTGTTACTAACGGTGACTGTAACTAATTGGACTGTGAATGGACTAACTGGAGTGTAACTAACCGCAACTGGACTATTTACTGGACTGGACTGGACCTGCAGGACCAGGGGTTTCTACCACCATGGTTAGATTAGCATTTCAAGACCAATTAGGTCCAAGTAGCAGATTGTCAAGCTGCAAACACACACCTCCATACATGGAGGTGTGTGTTTGAGTTGGCAGGACGTTAAAGCCAGAGCAGGTGTTACATGCTGACGTCCCAGCTCTCTACCTGAGAGCTGTGTGTGTGGTGATGGTTTAACCTGTGGCTGTGTGCAGCCTCACCCAGCAGCCCCAGAGCCTGACGGGCCAGGTGATGCTGCTTAAACCAGCCACCAACCACTCATTCCACAATGTGATATTCTTAATATATTGTACAGGGACGCTGGGAGGCAGTCAGCGTTGCGGGGGGGGCTGCTGAGAGAAAGTCTATATAATGACGTCATATTAAATGCTGCGCAACATTCATGGTTGTATTAATTTGAATGGTCAGCAATATTTGACACCAGTTGTAGAAGTTTTCGAAGAGACTTGCACTTTACAACACACAATAGAAAATGTGTGTCCTCCGTAGTGAGTCTAGTGTGCGCTAGCAGGCCTGATAAGACAAGCAACAGAATACGTCGTGAAATATGTGTTGGTGCAATATTGATAAGAGATGCACAGTGGAGCATGTTCCTCCACCACCAAGTGACTTTGATAAAGGTGTCGGTGGTTTATTTCTATCCTAACAGACGCCGGAGGCTGGAACACGGCCAAGGAGGCGTACGGCAGCTTCGGCAACAACCGTGGCAAGTCTGCCTTCTTCAACGACCGTGGCAACGCTAACAGAGGACGGTAAGCAGGAACCAGCCTGTAGTGTGACCCCTGGGGTTACCGTGGTTACTGGTGTTGATACACATCCTCCTAAGATAAATCCATCCATTTTCACTGATTGGTGGAAATGATACTGAGTGAACACAGTCCCCTGAAATATATTTGTTTTAGGAAATGTGCGTCTGCGTCCACTTTGCTCGTTAGTCTCAAATGAAGCTATCACTCTTTATACCTATACCTATTATTATTTATTGTTTATACTTATTATTATTCATTGTGTCTTCATGTTCATATTTTGACAGATTTGACCGCGGTGGTTTCAGCGGGGGTGGCGGTGGTGGAGGTAACAGCCGGTGGGTGGAGGAGAGCAGAGATGACGACGACTGGGCCAAACCAACACCGCCCAACGAGCGCCTGGAAGGGTACGTCATATGTCTGTGGTGGAGGATGTTAACGGTCTAAATCAGGTTTATCGACCAGCCGACTTTCATCCAACCTGAAATGACTGGAAAGGCATGAGAAGGTTCAAATGACAACCTGCCATGCTTCGGGTGCATCCAGTGTTCCTTTTAACACTCGCTTTTATCACCTTGATGATTACTAGGGTTGTGTACCGAAACCCGGCACCACTATGGCAGCAGTTCCTTTACGACCGGTACCTACCAGACCTGAGTGACGCAGGTTTCGATGCCCGAGCTGCCAATTTAAATATTCGCCTACCGGTGCTCCTCGACCGCCACACACTCCCTGACTAACTATAGTACTATACTAACTATAGTACTATACTGCTTTACTATACATGCTTCCCTCTCCCGCGTGATTCGCCTTCTAACTTATGGTCGAGAGCCAAATGTCACATTATGCCACTTAGCCAATCAGATAAAAGAGGCGGGTCTTAAAAGTTTATACTACCAATAACGTCTGGTTCATACAAACTGTCAGTTATTTGAAAAATACTAAATTGAAAAAGTAATTAAGGACAAATGGGTTTAGTTCATAAAAAAAACTTACTACAAAACTAACTACAATGTCATAATAAGTAGTAAAGGCTGATGATGTCAGGAGAGGAGTCATATTTTGCCAGAGAAACAGACATGGTTCTATTTGGGCAAAATAACTGTTTAAGTAGAAGTCTAGACGTTTGCACTTGGTATTTCTGTTGCTGTTATGTATTAGTATTGCAACTGTTATTTACTGTTAAATTATTGTAGTTGACGTAGGTTTTATTTATAATTTATTTATTATATTGTTCCACTTCTTTGTGTTGCAATAAAATTAAATTAAAGAAAGCGTCTGTATAGGCTCCGGTACCGTTCTAAAAGTATCGTTTTGGCACCGGTATTGGAAAAAACCCAAACGATACCCAACCCTAATGATTACACAGGTATTTAGTGAGTTACCCAAACATGGAGGAGTCATGTTGTAGATGGATCACCAGACTCTCGTTGGCTAACAGAACTCTGAGAGCTAACTACCTGCACTACAGGCTCCTAGGTGACTCTGTCTCTCCTCCCCAGCGAGCTGTTCTCTGGCAGCAACACCGGGATCAACTTTGAGAAGTACGACGACATTCCTGTGGAGGCCACGGGCCAGAACTGTCCGCATCACATTGAGAGCGTGAGTTCACTACCCCCGTCTTGTCTTTTAACTTGGTTGTACCTCTGTGAGTTCACTGTTCTGTCTGCTACCCCGTCTGTCTTTTAACTTGGTGTACCATTGTGAGTTCACTGTAATTATAGGTGTGTGTGTGTGTGTGTGTGTGTGTGTGTGTGTGTGTGTGTGTGTGTGTGTGTGTGTGTGTGTGTGGGCACTGGGGCCACCCATGCTAAGACTGTATGCACTTGCCATATTGTGAGGTGCTTTGGTTAAAATTTGTATTATTATTTGTATCATTTTATTATTATTATTATTATTA
>OOFB01004628.1:21079-34043 GCA_900323305.1 Trachyrincus murrayi
TGAGTTCACTGTTCTGTCTGCTACCCCGTCTGTCTTTTAACTTGGTGTACCATTGTGAGTTCACTGTAATTATGTGTGTGTGTGTGTGTGTGTGTGTGTGTGTGTGTGTGTGTGTGTGTGTGTGTGTGTGTGTGTGTAGTTCCAAGACGTAGAGATGGGGGAGATTGTCATGGCCAACATAGCTTTGACTCGATACACCCGGCCGACCCCCGTGCAGAAGTACGCCATTCCTATCATCAAGACCAAGAGAGACCTGATGGCCTGCGCACAGACTGGTACACAAACTGTCCTCACACACACACACACACACACACACACACACACACACACTGTCCTCACACATACATACACACTATCCTCACACACACTGTCCTCACACACACACTGTCCTCACACACACACACACACTGTCCTCACACACACACACACACACACACACTGTCCTCACACACACTGTCCTCACACACACACACACACTGTCCTCACACACACACACTCACTGTCCTCACATACACACACACACACTGTCCTCACACACTCACTGTCCTCACACACTCACTGTCCTCACACACTCACTGTCTTCACACACACTCACTGTCTTCACACACACACTCACTGTCCTCACACACACTCACTGTCCTCACACACACTGTCGTCACCCCCCCCCACACACACACACACACATACATCACATGGATGGATATATTGCTTTTTCAACATATTTCCAATGGAGAAGACTTGGTTGGAAACGCTATACTGCCCTCTTGTGTACATGTTTATGTGAAGTGGAAGTTTAAACGCAGGCAGCTACTGTATGTAGCTGCCTGCGTCAGCAGTCCTGACGTGGATCTTTTCGCCAACGTGGGGTACGCAGACGTGTGAATTCAGCTTAACGTGCGTGTGTGTGTGTAGGTTCTGGCAAGACTGCTGCATTCCTGCTGCCAATCCTCAGCCAGATCTTTGCAGAGGGACCCGGGGATGCCATCGCAGCAGCCAAGGCGTCTGGACAGGTGTGTTCTGCATATACATTATGCCACCTCTAACAACAGCACCGCCTAGGAAGATCTCACCATACCCACAGTTCGGCCCATGAACAGCGCATGGTGTGATGCGCTTATATATATTTTTTTTTATTTGCGAGTAGTGTGCTGAGTATGGCGATAGTTTCCACTAATTTACACACATCGAAATTCTGTTTTAATCTGTATTGTGCGTTACGCTAGCAGGATACATTTCTAAACAGTGCGGAAAATGATCCATTGCGGAGAACTTTAAACGTGACTTATCTAGTTGAATTGCGTTTTAGTTAAAAGGGTACTTTAATTCGCAGATTGTGTAGAAATGTTGACCGAGCGATAGCTCTACAGAGAGGAGTCCTGCTGCCTGACTGTTTCGCTTGGAAGCCTGTCTCCTGGGCAGGTATACATCGCTAGACACACGGGACTCGTACCGGTGATGGTGTCCTTAGTTCACCGGGTCACATCACTAATTCAGAGCGTAATATATAATGTATTTGTAAGATGTCCAAAAAAAAAAAAGATTTTCGATTACAATGATTTGCTTGACGAGTACTCGTTAACTCGAGTACACTTTTGCACCCCTACTCTTGATGACACACTGACTTTCTTTTAGGACAATGGGAAGTATGGCCGTCGCAAACAGTACCCCATGTCCCTGGTGCTCGCCCCTACCAGAGAGCTGGCCCTGCAGATATATGATGAAGCCAGGAAGGTATGAACACACACAGTGCAGTGTGAGGGTGCAAATGGAAAGTCAGACTGCTGGATTAGAGGAACTGCTGACCGGCAGTTCCTGTCTCTCTCTCTCTCTCTCTCTCTCTCTCTCTCTGTCAGTCCCTCTCTCTCTCTCTGTCCCCTGTCTCTTACCACAACGTAACAGTGACTTTACAGACACACTAGTGCTCAGCTATGTATGATATCAAAGTATGTATATCTAGCTATGTCTATCTATGATATATATATATATATATGTATCATCCACACGTGTCCTGCAGTTCTCCTACCGGTCCCGCGTGCGTCCCTGTGTGGTGTACGGCGGCGCTGACATCGGCCAGCAGATCAGAGACCTGGAGCGTGGCTGCCACCTCCTGGTGGCCACGCCCGGTCGGCTGGTGGACATGATGGAGAGGGGCAAGATAGGCCTGGACTTCTGCAAGTAAGAAACACGGGGAGACGCGCACATGGGCGTTTGGGATGAATACACGATCTGAAAAAACTTCATTGCATTCAAGTATGGCTTGTTATTTTTAAGTATTATGATTTTGGTGTATTTTTAGTTGATCAAATTCAGTTTATTCAAATAAAAACATTTAAACCCTTATTATATTGTGATAATCTTCTCAATTCAGTCACACAATATCAGGTTAGAATGCGGTCTCCTCAACATATGCATTATTTATGTAGATATGGCCGTGGTTAAACTGGACTCACAGATCCCTCTTCCCCCTAAAGCTACCTGGTGCTGGACGAGGCGGACCGCATGTTGGACATGGGCTTCGAGCCGCAGATCCGGCGCATCGTGGAACAGGACTCCATGCCCCCCAAGGGCATGCGCCAGACCATGATGTTCAGCGCCACCTTCCCCAAGGAGATCCAGGTGCAGTAGGGGAGGGAGAGCGTGGAGTTGTGCTAATACAGCTAATGCAGGATATGTGCTAATACAGGAGGTGCGCTAATACAGGAGGTGCGCTAATACAGGAGGTGCGCTAATACAGGAGATGTGCTAATACCGGAGATATGCTAATGCAGCTAATAGAGGAGATGCGCTAATACAGGAGGTGCGCTAATACAGGAGATGTGCTAATACCGGAGATATGCTAATGCTGCTAATAGAGGAGATGTGCTAATACAGTGAACACAGGAGATGTGCTAATACCGGAGATATGCTAATACGGCTAATAGAGGAGATGTGCTAACGCAGAGTCTCTCTGATTCAGATCTTGGCCAGGGACTTCCTCGAGGACTACATCTTCCTGGCCGTGGGGCGCGTGGGCTCCACCTCGGAGAACATCACCCAGAAGGTGGTGTGGGTGGAGGAGAGCGACAAGAGGTCTTTCCTGTTGGACCTGCTCAACGCCACCGGTACGCAACATTCAGCCTCTCTCAGACACGTTTGGGTCCAACACTACCGATGCCGCGCTATCGCTGTGGCTTTAAGCGCGCACTGTTTCTGCAATGGCTCTGGGTACCGTGAAAAAAACATTCTTTACTGTCTGCAAAGCTGACGCCGCAGTGCACTGGTCTAGCGTATGGACAAGCAAGACGTTCGCGGTACACTTGATTGAGATGAGGGTTGTTTTTTAAACGAGTGTATTTTCAGATAGGTGGCTGTAGATGCCCTTCTGAAGCCATGTGATCTCGTCCACCTCGGTTTTGTTGTTGGAGTCTGAGGAGGAGCTATTGCTTAGTGGTTGGATTTTTCACAACTATGGCATCAAGGAATATTTATTTTCTCTGTTTTCTAATCTTATTCACTAATTAAAAAGTGTTAAGATGGACTCGACTAACAAATGTATATATCCTATGAGGTTGATCATGTTTTTGGTCACACAGCAACTCTTGCTATAAGTTGCTGTGTCTTACTGACTACCTTTTTTAATGAATCAAGACGGCTTCATGTGGGAACTTATATCCACCAACAGATGAAACGACAGCCTTAAGATGTGAATAGGATTGTGTTTACTACTCGCTAAACAACCTGTCGCAGTCTATAGAGAAAGACGTATGATGCTAAACAGGTTCGCAAACCGCTTGGAAGGTACTGGTACTCTGCATAGCCACGTGGGACTTCCTATGTTCTGTGAGCCAGGCATGTGTAGGGGAATAGACTAGTCTTTAAACAACAGTTCTCTTCTAGACCATCCTCTACTTGAGGCTGTCCCTTTGCATCTTGTAGAAAAGCATATTAGTTTGTTATCTCGTATTTTATATTGGCTTTGCGTTTCATACCGACAATCGCCAGGGTAGCTAAGCTATTCGTTACACTAGCCGCTAATGCTTATCGTAACGTTGTTCATTTAAAATGACCCGTAAATATCAACGTGAACGTTCAGTAACATTTCTTCGATTCAGTACACCTGCTTACCATACCATAACAGTTTGGACCATCACACTGCACTAGACGTTTAGCCAATCATTCACTCAGAAGCAGCCTTTTCAAATAGAGATGCATGCCTTTGTTGTAAACGTACTGTTCGCTAAGGTTTGTTGAGTAAAGACAATTGGAAAAGGCCAGTCTTTGTGAAGCCATCCCCGCGATGCTATTCTTTCAGTCCGATCGCATAGTGGCCTCCTTGCCCAGGGCTTCGTAGGGTGCGGAGAATGAACTGCATCCCCTCCACACGGTGTATTACTGTAGAGAATGAACTGCTGCATCCCCTCCACATGGTGTATTACTGTATTGGTGTGCTGGTGTGGTTTGACATGTGGATGGTTTTGTCCTCTAAGTGATCCCCAGCGAGGTACAGGACAATACAGGAGACACCATAGAGAAGCCTGGTAAGACACCTGCCCAACAGTTTTATTCTCTCTTCTCCTCATTCCATACTTAAGTCTTTATTTTGTTTTAAGTTAGCTTGTTTTAAAGTCTTAAGGGGGTCGCACACTGGACAGATCCGTGGACGACACAGAACCTTCTCCACATTTGGAGACGGTAGTTTTGAATGACACACACCGCTGCTAGAACCTCCAGCGCTGCCTGGAGCACCGCTAGTTATCCAAGAACCATTCCCCAAAATGTCTCCACTTCCTGTTTGCTGTGTCCTATCTGTTGCGCTACGCTGTGCTTCTCGACTGGTGTGCGACCCACTTTAGTCGCTTGCTATAAAGTGTTGACGTTTTTATTCATTTTTTATGTTAAGTTTTATTTAGTTTGCTATGAATCCCCTGCATTTGGGATGCACCTTGTAGGTCCATTGTTGTCATTCATATCTGGAAGTCACTTTTGTCTGAGTATTCTCATGTCAGATTCATCTTTTTGTAAATCTTGGTTGAAGACGGTTCGGTTGTGTGTTTTTGTGTTGTTCTGCGTTGTCAGGCCGTCATTATTCGTAACCCCTGTGATGTCCCCCCATGTCAGGATGTAGGGCCAAGGGCCATGCTGTCCTCTTAATGCTGTTGGGGGGCCTCTATCTCTGCCGTTTGTGTTGTAAAGCCTGCTGTCTACATAGCACTCAGACAAGAGGAGAGACCATGTGGTCCTTAAACACTAAACACTCCACTCTTCCACCTTCATACACTAGACATGTACTAGCCTGGTGGCTACCACAGTCACCTAGCCCTCTCATACACTAGACACGTACTAGCGTGGTGGCTACCACAGTCACCTAGCCCTCTCATACACTAGACACGTACTAGCCTGGTGGCTACCACAGTCACCTAGCCCTCTCATACACTAGACACGTACTAGCCTGGTGACTACATAGCACTCAGACATGAGGAGAGACCATACGGTCTCTCCTAAACACCCCACACTTACACCTTCCATCCCCTGGCTGCAGTTTTCTTTCTCCTCTTTAGAGTCATTTTGAAACAGTTAAGTTCTGGTTCATCAAGTGTCCCAGTAAACCACCATAGTGCTCCGCAATATGGGTAGTGGTTCATCTGACAGAGCAAGCAACCATGATGTAACTGCAGTTTGTTCTTCAATGGAGGCACACATCACCATGTGTTGAACCTGACGCATCTGATATGCCGTCTTGTTACAGTATTTTATTTAGTTTTAAGTTAAGTTACTCTTGCTACATGCGTCATTTCAAGACATTGAGCATCACTAAGTGACAGTCACATATTCAGTGAAAACCCCCTCCCTGTTCAGCTCACAGCTTACTCTACTACACCTGGATTATTTTCAGTTGCCATCCCTGCTAAAGCCACTGATTGTCACTCTACAAACGTATGGCAACAAGGTTTACCTACCAAACATAACTGATGATCTCATGATCTCTCTGATCTGCAGGGAAGGACTCCCTCACCCTGGTGTTTGTGGAGACCAAGAAGGGCGCTGACGCGCTGGAGGACTTCCTGTACCGCGAGGGCTACGCCTGCACCAGTATCCACGGCGACCGCTCCCAGCGCGACCGCGAGGAGGCCCTGCACCAGTTCCGCTCCGGACGCTGCCCCATCCTGGTGGCTACCGCGGTCAGTTAGCCCTTTCATTCATCAGACACGTACTAGCCTGGTGGCTACCACAGTCACTTAGCCCTTTCATACACTAGACACGTACTAGCCTGGTGGCTACCACAGTCACTTAGCCCTTTCATACATGAGACACGTACTAGCGTGGTGGCTACCACAGTCACTTAGCCCTTTCATACATGAGACACGTACTAGCGTGGTGGCTACCACAGTCACTTAGCCCTTTCATACACTAGACGCATACTAGCGTGGTGGCTACCGCGGTTAGTTAGCCCTCTCATACACTAGACACCTATGTAGTGAGCTGGCTGACGTCTACAGGTTGAAAAATGCCAATGTTGAATAGAATTGTGGTTTTCAATAGAAACTCATGTGCGATTTAATGCACAAATAGTTATTGAAAGAGCTAACGACAGAGCGAGTTTCCTGGGGTGTGCCAGGAGTTTGTCTTGAGAAAGTATCCACCTCTTATGTTTCTACCTGTCTCCGTGTGTAGGTAGCGGCGCGAGGCCTGGACATCTCCAACGTGAAACACGTCATCAACTTTGACCTGCCCAGTGACATTGAGGAGTATGTCCACCGCATCGGACGTACCGGCCGCGTGGGAAACCTGGGTAATAGATCATTACACCATTACCACTAGAGACCTGGACCACCTAGAATCCTTTTTGAAGGATTTCTTCCAAACTTGTTAAGCATCCTTTAACTTGACTGTGTCCTAAACTTCCCGCTAGGTCTGGCCACATCGTTCTTCAACGACAAGAACGGCAACATCACAAAAGACCTGCTGGACATCTTAGTGGAGGCCAAGCAGGAGGTACCCTCATGGCTGGAGAGTCTGGCCTACGAGCACCAGCACAAGAGCACCACCCGTGGACGCTCCAAGAGGTACCGTTCATACGTCCAAAACCTGCTCTTAAATCTGTCATTAGAAACCATTCACAAGTCCAAAACATGCCTGCTCTTAAATCTGTCATGAGAAACCATTCACACGTCCAAAACATGCATGCTCTTAAACCTGTCATTAGAAACATTTGTAAAAGTTCTCTATTCCCAAGTGGATTAAGTAATCCCTATGTTTATAACTAATTAACAGTGAATAAAACCGTTTTATGATAATAAAAAACAACATCCAGGATCCCCTACAGCAGGGGTCCTCAAACCCCGGACTCCGGTCCGGATCCGGACCGAACCACAACTGTCTCCGGACTCTGAGCAAATTATACTTTTCATGTATTTTCTGCGAGACATCGCCGCGATGCAACGCGTCAAAATTCTCCGTATGTAAATGTAAATCTCCGCTTCCTCCACTGCAAGCAGCGCTCCGCATGTCCGACTGCTCCTCTGTCTGTAATAGGACGTGTAATAGGACGTGTACATCTCCATGACAACTTTATTTACCCCCCCCCCCCGCTGTCAGCTCTAGGAGTCTTCTCTGGACCTTTGTCTTATTGAAAATGCTCTTTGCAGACCTTTAAGATTTGTAATTGAGGACCCCTGCCCTACAGAAACCAGCCTGTATTGGGTGGGTTGGTTAAATGTCAGTTCTGTTTGCTAGGTTCTCCGGTGGGTTTGGTTAAATGTCAGTTCTGTTCGCTAGGTTCTCCGGTGGGTTTGGTTAAATGTCAGTTCTGTTTGCTAGGTTCTCCGGTGGGTTTGGCGCACGTGACTACCGCCAGACGAGCGCCACCAGTAATGCCGGAGGGTTCCGCGGCGGCCGCAACCAATCAGTACATGGAGGAAACCGTGGGTTTGGAGGCGGTAAGAAGACGCATGGAGCTATATTCACAGACCACATGGATCTATACTCACAGACCAATGCTATCTAAAGAAAATAGCGCAATCAGAGTTTCAACCTTACTAGCAGTTAAACCCTGTGTGCGGTTTGTCTTCCCAGGTGGCTTCGGTAACTTCTACAGCAGCGACGGCTACGGAGGAAACTACTCTCACTCCCAGGTGGACTGGTGGGGCAACTAGACCCTTCCCCCCCCCCCCTCCTACCTTCCCCTCCTCTTTCCATCCTCTTCTTACTAACATGACCTTTACCTGCCCCTTGCCTATCATCATCATCAACATCTTCCTCCTCTTAAACTACTAAACCTCTATTACGCTCGCCTATCTTTCTCTAGTTGTTTTTGGTTGTTTTGGTTTAGTTGTCTCCCATCCACCGCACGCCCCCATGTGGACTGTTGTGTCCTCCTTTAGACACTCTTCCTCATCATAGACCTCCTCCTCCTCCACCCCTTACACAGGCCACACCCTAATCCCATAATAGGTGGTTGTTTTTCATCATTGATCGCTCACTAGCATCCCAGCTTCTAGTGTACTTGGGTTTATAACCATGAATGCAAATCTAACGCTGAAGAATCCAAATGGGTCTAAATAGTTTTTTGTCCAAATGGAAAAATAACCAGCTAGGTTCCAAAAAAACCTCCAGGTTTCCCGTTAACCCTTCAGGTGGTTGCACACTACACGAGGGCAACATTACATCATGGACACGTAGAAAACATGGAGGTCATAACCCTTTGGTCATGGTAACCTCGTAGTGTTCATCCCCCTGAAGCCAGACTGAAAGACCGATGACCTGCACCCTCCCCTTCCTCCCCCAATGTAGCTGTAGCTCACTAGCTCTCCTGACTTCAGTATATGACCAGCCTGTGATTCTCAGATCCACACTTAACTCCCATGAAACATGGCTCAGCATTAATAGGCATGAAGCCAGACCTGGACAATAGTTCTATTTAAGTGTAAACGTTGACCATGTGAACTGGCTTAACTGTTTCATAGGTCACTAGCCACGCAAAACATTCACGGAGAGAGCTTTCAGTGTTTGTTGGTTGATCCAAAATGAACATGGCTGTCTGCCTGTGTCTGAAAGACAAGCTTGAGGTAGTGTGTGATAGGGCCACGGGACTAAAGGACGGACACAGTAAGAGAGTATCCTAGCCACATCTTCATTTTGGATTGAAAGCAAAATTGGCAGGTCTGCTGGGAGACACGGTAGTTGTTTCTCAACGATGAGCCAAATAAAAATAGGAACTTAATTTTTAATTTCACTTCTCAGAAATGCATTTTCTGTCTTTGCCGATGGAACGATGGAACATTTGTTTGTTTGTGTACTGTGCCTCCAAGAATCAGAACTTTATCTCCTGCAATTGTTTTTCTTTGTTTTAATTGCCAATATATATATATATAACCGGCTACCGACTTTTTAGCCAGCTGTGACTAAAATATGTCTTTAATATCATATTTTGGTAAACATGTTTTGTTAATTTCTATTTGGAAGGAAAACAAACTAGGCTTGAACTAAATCAAACCTTGGCAAAAAAAACCTCAAAAGCGGCGCCTTGGCGCGGGTCCTCGTTCGTCTGTAGAAGTTATCACTGGGTCTCGTTGACAAGCTGGTTCCCAAAAGCATCTTATCTTTATCGATGTGTTTACCTATGTTTGTTGAAGGCGTACTAAGTTGGTCAAATACGCTGCTTGTGTGTGGTTGAAATGTCAAATCCATGCACACAAGGCACTTCGGCGACCCGAAGGCCACCGATATATATACCGGGGTGGCTCTAGAGGGTGCCATCCGGGTTTAGAGTGAATCAAACCATTGACGAAAAGCTTAAATATGTTCATGGTAAATAGGGAACATGTAATGCGTCGCCTCCGTTGCAAAGTAGTCCACGAACAGTGCTGTATCTTTTTTTTTTATGTAGTTCTCCCCTGAAGGTACTGGATGGACAGGAGAGGCGTCTTCAGAGTGGTAACATGCTTTTGGGACGGCACGCCCTGTTCAAGGTGACCTGAATGTTACATCTTGAGCTCTGGTTTGAGGGTCTACATTGGGTTTCCCAAAGCCATTCCAACACTAAATTGTGCCATTTTGTAAAAGCATGAAGTGGGCATACGGTAGGCTTGGCCACAATGTGCAGCCAGATACCAGGTTTCTGCCCTTTGACCCCCAGAACTAAAGGCTGTGGAGCCAGCATGGCTACCGCCCCACACATCAACCAAATGTCCGAACATTCAGTCCCGTGGGAGGAGCTTAGTGCCACAATGGCTTTGGGAAACAGACCCTTGTTGCGTTGATGGAGGAAAAAAAAATTCCACCACAGATGTTTAAAGCCCTTGTCTGCCAAAAGTTTCTTTCAAGGGGACACAAAGCAAATCATTTCAAAAGAGTTCAATTTATTTCTTGCTCACTCTATCCTGGAGAGTCATATGAAGAGTCTTCTCTAAAATAAGCCGTTCCAGTTTAGCCATTTGGTTCCCTTGAGATGATCAAGTCAAGAGTAGGAAAGGCATGTTGGGGGCATATGGGCCTCACTGGCCAGCGTCGCAGGACACCACTAGCACTGGCTTCATATATAGAAGTAGAGTTATAGTAGAGTTAAATGGTGTGAGTGTTGCATTCAGGAAGCCCTGCTAGTCCTGTCCAGTGATATAACAGAGGCTAGGTTAGTCTCTGGCCCAGTACCCCACATGGTGTCCATTCCCATTCCTAAAATGAAGTTTCCGAGCAGCAGAAGTCAACTGTACGTTCTGTACGATTTGAGTTCAAAAACGTACATTTGTGGGGGTTTTTATTTTTTAACAGGGCCTCGTTTTTGCGCATTTTGGTAGAAGCGCTCCGATCTCAAATGTTATTAGATTTACGTCTTCAATTAGAATGGAATCAGTACATAATTGCCTACTTGCTTTTGGGGCTAATTAGCTGAATAGTCAGCTAATTAGCTGAATAGTCAGCTAATTACTGGAGAAGTTGTCAATTTGTACAAATGTATGCAAAAAAGATGCAAGGTGTTTTTATGACTCTTGTTTTGCTATATATTTGTTTGTTTTTCCTTAGTGGTTGAAGGATTTAATTTTACAAATCAAAAGTTCCCCAAAAGGGGTATTTTCCCTTTTACTAAAATAGTCCTAGTGAAGAAGATATTTTACTGGTAACCACACGAGGTCCTGTCTTTTTACTTCCCTTCATTTTGCACATCGGCTTTGAGAGATAAAACAAGGCAAGTTAACGTATGCAAGTGTTGTTGTTTTTTGGTCAAGAAGTAAACAAAAGATACTGCAGTGTTTAGCAGAAATGAAAATTCCTCTACAGGCTTTTATTTAGCAATTTCCTGTCTCTTTCTCGTTTGTTGTGCGCTCCTTTTTTAAACATTATTATGTAGATTTTCACTCCCCAAACGAAAATATAAGCTGTTCCTGTCTGAGTTTAATCTCCCGACGTTAGAATTCAGCCTGAGGGCATACCGATGGTGTGTCCATATTATATAAAACTTAATGGAATATTTTATTTTATTTAAGTTCAAGCACAGGTCATGTATAAACCAGAATATTCAACAGTATTTGCCAATTTCTTTTCTCAAGTCATCATTAGACACATAGGATAGCTTGTATGGAAAAGATACAGAGGAATCACACACCCACATGTAACTAGAACTGTCCCAACGCCACAAAGTCACGCTGGTATTGTCTTAACTCCTCTGAATTTGGCAGCAATGACGGTGGCTGAGACCCACTCTGTAGTCTCGGGACGATGGTACAGCAGCGAGTACCTCACAAGATCTAGACCCTAACGACGTTATGGATCCCCCCGTGGACCCAGCAGTATGTTCCATCGCTAAGTCTGTGGCGATGGCACTCAACTATCTGTCATTCATGCCATACATCTGTCAACTTGACTCTTAATTAGTGGAATCATTAATTGATTGAACTCATGAAAGGAGACGAGACTCTCGTGAAACATAGGAAACCAGGGAGGGATTTTCACTTAGGAATGCTTGTGCTAATTGATTAGTTTGAGGTCTAACCTGCTAGCTCAGGGCATCTCATATGCCCCGGAATAGAAACCAAGTGGTCAAAAACACAGCAGCGCTAAACCTAATTCAACTGAAGTAGGCTGCAGACATTCATAGCTGGCAGTGGCCGCTTTCTGTGGTAACGTTGGCCACTGACTTTTAAGTTGCTTGTGTTGGTACATGGATTTGGCTCTACTGGACTTTCAACCATTTTTGGCTTTGTGTTCTATCTTTGTTTTTAGTAATCATTTGGCAAAAATACATACATATCCTGTGCAGGAACTTTTGCAGTATTTTTCCCTCAAAACTGTCTAAGCAAAGCATTTCACAAGTACTGTGGGAGCTCGAGTGCAGTTCTACCAAATGTAAAGATTTTGTTCCCCCACCGTTTAGACAATTGATTTTTATGTTGGAAAGTCTTAAAATTGGTCGAGTGCCAAAATCCACAGAGACTGATTAATTCTTTGTTGTAAAAATGCTGTTTTTATACCTGCTGGCGGATTGACCTTTTTTGCTCATGTTTTTTTTTCTTCCAAATTTGAAATAAGATAAGTGATAGGAATAGCATATGGGCTGAATTGCGTTCTAGCCCACATGCATTTTAGGCATAAGTGTGCAATGTTTTTGTATTTGTTACATTGGGGATGTGAGTTGTTCTCTTTGCACTTCAACGTGCCTGCAAGGAGCATTCAGTTAAAAGAAGCATTCCATAAAGACGTAGGGTTGTACACCTCCAGGGAGTGAACTCTGCTTCCTGGGGGACGGGACATACCAGTCCTTACAGAAGGGAGTGAACACTGCTTGCTGTGGGACGTGACGTACCAGTCCTTACAGAGCGAGCCGTTCAAAGTTTACCTCCCCCAGCCCTCTGCCTTGAGTAGCACCACAACACGGACACCATTAACCCTTCGAGCAGAGCATTGAGCTGTCAATGCAATATGTCTTGTGTTTTAGGCTTCATTTCCACCTTGATGTCACAGTGACACACCCCCCCCCCCCCCCCCCCCCCCC
>OOFB01004628.1:35138-47627 GCA_900323305.1 Trachyrincus murrayi
TTTTCTGGAGTGCGTTTACCTCTGCGCCTCGGAGGGGGCGGGGGGGGGGGGGGTTTGAGAGTGGGGGGGGGGGGGGGGGGGGGGGGGGGGGGGGGGGGGGGGGGGGGGGTGTGTGTGTGTGTGTGTGTGTGTGTGTGTGTGTGTGTGTGTGTGTGTGTGTGTGTGTGTGTGTGTGTGTGTGTGTGTGTGTGTGTGTGTGTGTGTGTGTGTGTGTGTGTGTGTGTGTGCTAGCGAGAGTGGCGGGGGGCTAGTGACTAGTTAAGACTACTACTAGTACCCTCCAGAGTGTGAGTGAACGTGTTATTTAACTGAAAAGCGATGAGGGTGATGGGGTCCTTTGTGAGGCAGCGGTAGGGGATCAGGGGGGAATTCTGGTGGACAGTTACTGAGGGAATTAGCATATTTGCACACAACAAAGACCTAGAATCTACTTCTGCTGCTAGTTTGTGTAATTTATCAAGCATTTTTGAGAAATATTTATTTTTATAAGCCTAATAAAAAAAAAAAAAGATATTGAAGTCACTTGACCAAAAGACAGTTAACAAAACACTGGCATTTGAATGTCGAATATCATGGGTATGAGTGGAAATTTCTATTTTTCTCGGGTAGTGTGAGCTTTTTAATGTTAAAGAAGCGACGTGTAGGGATTTCTCTTTCATTCATCACTGTTTTGCTATGTTATTCCTGAGACAATACCAGGAATTCATATTTGAAGGAATTCTGCGAGCCAAAGAACATTTTTTTGAAAGTGTTGATGTTAGAAAATCGGTCCAAGTGAACTGCTTATTTTCACATTGTCTCTTAAAGGATTCTCAGTAATAGTCTGTTTTTTGATGAGGATCAGAAAGCGAAATTACTCAAAAGGTTTCCAGAAATCACCTTTTGAGGAAGCGGCTCACAGGACCATGAACTCTAGCACCAACAGTTGGCGATAAGAATTTACAGCGATGCGTTTGGAGAAAATCCTACAGGAGTTGCCTTTAAAGTCATATTGGACTCTATATCGGATCTGTAAGCCTGTTCCCGCAACAGGTGTCATTGCCAACAAATTCTGATCTGCTGGAATCAACCGTCTTTAATTGGCGAACAAAAATTCGGGACGAACCAACAATGCCAAGGTTTGGATTAATAAAATAAAAACAAAACGTTATGATCAAAAATGGTAAAAGGAAAAAAAAACATAAAATAAACAAAAAAAAAAACTACAAAACATACAGTACAAAAAAAACAATGTCCAGATTTTCTCCAGTTATTTACTTTTCTTTTGTTCATATGAGTTGCTGTTTTTTTTCCTTCCCCTACACTCTTGTGAATGTCTGGCAAGTGGCGATCTTTATAGTCTTTGTAACACAAATAAAATAAAACATGTGGATCTGTTGCTACGTTGATGTAATTTGCATCTTTTTGGGCCTTTTGTGTGTTGACGGTCGCATTCATGGAAGGGGTGGGGGTTGGGCGGAGTCTAGAGAAACCCCACCAGGACAGTGAAGTCTAGAGAAACTAGGCCAGGCATGCTAATTGATGGGTGTAGTCTAAATTAAAACCCACGCAATCATGACAACATAAATGTGTTCCATGCTTTGAAAGCTAATTGAATTCAAAAGTGTGGGTTTGTCTGACTTGCCCCAACTCCCCCCCCCCCACACCAGAGGCGCAGCACACTGAAGCAAGCGGCCCGGGTAGTTAGTGTTTGCTTTATGTATTAGTTTAGCGTTGTGCACCAAGAGAAGACTTATATGTGCATCTTCTATCATTTTAGCACAATTAAAAGTTTGGATTTGAAAATGTAACTGTGGTTTGTCATTTTTTTATTCAATTTGTCACAACAAATACCAATTAATTCTGTCAAGTTTATTAGTGGGCTAGCTTAGCCAGCTAGCACACTACTGTTATTCTCGTTTTTCTATTTCTTTATTATTCCCCCCACTTTTTTGGTTCTTTAAAGTGTAACTAGTTTGTCATTTTTTGTTCATATTCTTTTGTAGTTTTTGGGGTGTATTTGTATTTTTTTATAGTTTTGGAAATATTCATAGTTTTATTCATGGTTTTTTTGTCATTGAAATACATGTTCAGAATGTTCAGTTCTCACTCTAGCAGCAGTTGGACTTTTGAAATGTCATAGTACTTTTCTAACTTCCCGCTACTCCTACAGTTTTAAAGCTACATGGAGATATTGTATATCAAAATGTTCAGCAGTTTCTGCTTTCACTCACATGTAAATATCTAAGCAATGCCATTTTTAGTTTTTGTAAGATTTAGCTTTGAACACCTACATGTTTTCGCCATAGGCAATGCGTTGGGAGAGCTCTCAGTAGGTAGGAATACATAAGAGCCAATCAGAGAGGAGAGTTGAGGTGCTATTTGCATAACAAAAATGTATTGGTCGATTCGCTGAGAGTTCTCCCAACTTCTACCTGTGTCCAGCACCGGCTGCGGCCAATTAAGGCCGATTGCAGCCGGGTCCTTTTGGCCTGTGTGTGCGTGTCTGTGAGGGGGGGGCTGAGAGAGTGAGAGTTGACTGTGGCTCTTATGTATTCATAAGCTTTGATGGTTGCAGTAGTAACAGTAGTAGTACTACGAGTAGCAGTAGTAGGAGTATTAGAAGTACTACTGGTAGTAGTAGTATCAGTAGTAGTAGAAGTATTTATAGTAGTAGGTTTTGTTATGACAGTAGTAGTAGTAGTACTATTACTTCTGATTTTACTACATATGCTTCTACTGCTTCTAATAATTCTGCTTTTACAATTTTTACTATTTACTAGTTTTACTACCTCTATTTCTGCTCTGGGGTTTGCACGGCCCGGCAATAAGTGGCCCGGTGGTTGGGACCCCTGATCTAGGATACTCTAGCCACCCTATCCTTAGTAACTACAGAGCTGCGTAAGCAATACTTCCGACTGCACGAAGCTAGCCCACTTCACATTTTCTACAGGAAATGTACTTTCTAGTTACATTCAATATTTAATCTATTTAAATGTTAGAATACAAAAAGATTCAGATACATTTCAAATTTTAAATAATTTAAATCAAAACGGGGACATTTCTTGTTTTTTTATTAGATCGTATCCCTCAAGTGATCAGGTTGGATTCTGATAACAGGTCCCATCATTGAGACCAAAAGTACAATGTTCATTTTTAGTTAGAAACCATTTGTTAATTCCTTAAATATTGACTAAATATAAAAATAGAAGGCTTCTGGAATGACTTGGTAAAAAAAATATATAATTTAATTAAATACGCTGCTTCATTACAATTGAGGTTGACAACCTTGTCCCAACGATTAAGTTTAAAACAGTGAGAATCCTAATTCATTAATCAGTCAGTCGTCCGTCTTCTGACTCGCTTGGCCAGAAATCCGGGTTGCTTTCGTACCACTGCACTAGAAGAGAAATGATAAAACACTTAATAAGCAGACGGAGATCTCGGCCCACATTGCAAATGGTCTTCAATGTCAAGATTGTATCAAGACTATTTCCACGGAGGAGTTCCCCAGAGAGGTTTAGCTGAGAGGGTGTTTCAGAGAGGTGACTCATGATGAAACATGAAAAAGCTTTCTATTTTAATAACGGAATCTCAGCGTGAGGTTCTTGGGACTATAATCTATAATCCTAGATCAGGCACTGAACCCCAGGTGTCTTTAATTAATGTTTCTCCTCTGCAACATTTATTTAATTTGGTCATTAAGCACCGTTCAAGTCAAACAAGAAGAACGCTGGAATATCAGCAATACATGAACACACCTATGTACAAAATAAATGTCAACAGAAAGGTGAACTAGACCTGTAAGGGGAGGGGTTCTGGTGACATGTGACCTCTGCTTTTACCTGTTCTCCTGAGGCCCTCACTCCAGGGGACCCGGGGGCTCCAGCCTAGCCCATGGAGCTTCTCACTGCTCATGGGGTAGCGCAGGTCCACCTGCGGCCTGGTGGGAGAGAGGTCAGCAAGACAGGCTGGATCAGTGGCGGTTAGGTTAAGGTTACTGCCATATTTTATGCTCCTATCTTTATACATCATATGAACATACCTGTCGGGCACAAACTCCAGCCAGTCATTCAGTTGAGTGTCCGGAGCATTCTGAACCTGAAGCACAAGCAGACAAGCTAATATTTAGGACTGATGTCACAGCTTCCTTCGCCACCGGTACCAGCCCTAAATATTTCATGTGGTAAATAACGTGGCGCCTTTACCGTGAGATTGGAAGACCATAATCACCTGGAAGACCATAATCACTCCTTGATGTTAAACTAAACTACTTCTCAATATTCTCACTATTTCCTGTATACTGGTTGCGTTGATGAATCAAAACCTTTATTTATTCAGGGAGAAAGACACATTGAGGAGTACCAAACAGCCCATCCCATCGTATGACTAATTGGACACGTTACTGTCGTACCAGTAGGTCGTACCATCTTGACCAGCTCCCTGGCCAGCTGAAGGATTGGGACTTCGCACCCAGCACCCACGTTGTACACGCCCCCCACGGCTCCTTTCTCCAGCACCAGCAGGAAGGCCTCGATGACGTCATCCACGTACAGGAAGTGCCTGGACTTGGGGGCGGTGCCCTGAATGGTGCTGGGGAACAGTTGGATTTCTTCTTTATATTTATTTATATACTTCTTTATATTTCATCGTGACTTGATAAGATACATGTCATTAATGGGGAACTTTGTCGCTTTGCAAACGGCTCCATCATTTCAATGTGACGGAGTTGGGGGTAAGATTCTGCATCTGTGCCCCAGAGAGACAGAGAGCACAGGCGTTTTCCACACTACATCCCTAATGCGGATCGATAGAAGGTTGAAAGGCGAAGTTCCCCGTTAAGAGGAGGTAAGGTAGGTAGGAGCGGTATCAGCTGGAAGCTTCCCCTTGCAATATGAATGTTAAGAGACATAACCACAACAGTATACATGAGCTATGCTGACCATTTCTTGTTGGCTTGCAGAAGTGAGACAAATCTTGGGATGACCTTGAAGAACAGAAAAAGGAGAATGTAACCAATATCTAGAAGGTGGTAAATCTGGGTATGATGAAGTGGGTGTGCTTCGTGAGTATTATAACTCGTAATGACACTCCACTTATAAATACTAAATATTATGGACTCACCCAACTATTATGTAACACGCAACAAACCTCTAGTTTCTGAAACTGAAAATCTGGAAACTCTAGTTCAGTGCATGTTGTAATGTTTGCTGCTTGACGCTTGAGAATTGCTACTATTTCATTGGTTTTGATTCAGATAATTAATGTACACCTTTTCAAAGCCAGCATATTTAACTCATCACTGCAGGCTCTGATAACCTGTATAGACCCACAAAGCCCATTATAGACTAAATGATTAATCTGTGAATAAAATAAAAAAAAGGATAATTAAAACATGTTTGTTGCATCCCTACATTCTATATAACCCATTTTTCACCATCTATTCAATTGAATTTTTATGAATTAAAAAGCAACACATCTGAGACAATAAATAGTAACAACCCAACGGGTACCTTCTCAGTGTACTGTCTGGGTCCGTACACGTTGTTGCTCCTGGTGACCATGACGGGAAACTGAAGCCAAGGAAAAACAAACACAGAGGATCCTTTCAGACCAAGCAACGCCCTCCGGCAGCGTGACGTTCCCAATACAACCACTAGAGGCAGACGCTGGTGGTATAGAAGTCAGCGCAGGGAGGGAAATTATCTAAGAATACAAAGTTGGAACATAGGTGTGTGTGTGTGTGTACCTTGTACTCATCCCAGTAGGAGTGCACCAGGTATTCGGCTGCTGCTTTGGTAGCAGAGTAGGGGTTGGAGGGTCTGAGAGGACTGCTTTCATCAAACACCTTCACACAGACAGACAGACAGGACGTTCAACACTCAAGACCCATCGCTGCTCTCTACATGAAGTCTTGTGACTGAAACTCTCTACCCACTATGACTAGGAAGCTAGAGAAGCGGCAGCCGAAGCAGCTTCAGACCAAGGACACATCAGTGTATCCCACACAGGAAGTGCTTTATAGCTTTTTCAATGATGTCAGTGAGACGTAGAGTCAAAAGAGCCGGTCTGAAGGTTGTGATGTCACGAGACGTACGTCCATAGAGCCAGTCTGAAGGTTGTGATTGGCCCACATCAACAGTCGACGCCACGTTTAATGACGCTCAAGCGTCCAGTTCGACCACTAACTGCTACTGCTCGTCTCCTCAGAAGGTATAGTGAACGAGGACGTAGGAGAGCGTAAACGGCTCACCTGGTGGCAGCTGCTGCCGTACACCTCGTCTGTGCTAACGTAGACGAAGCGCCGTGGGGCGTGTTGGGCCTGCCACGCCGCGTGGAGCACCACCCTCGTGCCCTCCACGTTCACGCGCTGGAAGTCAGACGGGCGGACGAACGACGTCTCTGGAAGAAGACACAGGAAGGGAGGGTGAAGTGTTAAGAGACGATCTATAAGAAAGGAACGTTCCCTGAACACACCGTTGTGAGCAGGCGGCTGAAGGGCTTTAGTGTGTTAGTGAACAGTTGATGACGCATGACATGTCATAAAGGCCCCGGATGACCTGTGTGTGTGTGTAAGAAAATGTAATGCTCCAATAAACGAATATTAACATGAATACATTTAACCGTTTTTTTCTCTAGTCTGGTACTGTAGCACTTCAAATGTTAGCAGTTGTGTAGTATTCTGCTTCTACTCAATACTAATACTAATTACTAACAACTACAAATATATTTTTTTTACATCACAATTTATCATTCATCTGGAAAGTAAACAACAGTTTTTGAGGTACACATTTACACTTTTCAATGACCAAGACATGATCAAGACAAAATCGAGCATTTTTATCAAAATAAATAATTTACAGAGGTCCAGAATGTCCTCAAGTCCTAGACACGCCCCTGGTTCTTACCGACGTGTGTTTTGGCCGCCAGGTGAAAGACAACGTCAATGTTCTCCGTGTTGAAGATGTGAGAAACCAGCCGCTGGTCGCACACGTCGCCCTAGTTCAAGGAGCGCCACAATCACACCTCGTTCACACGTGGTCACGCCCCCGGTCAAACATTAAGGGATGCGGAAAGCGTTTCAGACATTGACACACTAAAACCTACACTCTCACTCACCTCGATGAAGGTGTAATTGTCCTCATGTTGGATGCTCGCAAGGCTCCTGGGGCTGCAGCAGTAGTCCAGCTGCAGGAGACCAGACACTTAAGAGCTGACTCACGAACGAAACGTGTTCAAAGTATAAAGTATTAACTAATAAAGAGGCTTACTATATCGAGGTTGATGATCCTCCAGCGCGGGTGTCTGGTGAGCAGACAGCACACCAGGTGAGAGCCACTAGGAAGACAAGATGGACTGCTGTAAACCACTGTGTGAGACGTACAGGTGTATATGACCACTGTGTGAGACGTACAGGTGTATATGACCACTGTGTGAGACGTACAGGTGTATATGACCACTGTGTGAGACGTACAGGTGTATATGACCACTGTGTGAGACGTACAGGTGTATATGACCACTGTGTGAGACGTACAGGTGTATATGACCACTGTGTGAGACGTACAGGTGTATATGACCACTGTGTGAGACGTACAGGTGTATATGACCACTACGTGAGACGTACAGGTGGATTAGTCATTCGTGGGATAATAATCACACCAACTCACATGAAGCCCGAACCTCCAGTGACCAGAACATTTTGCCTCGAATCCATTTCCGTTACTTCCAAACGATGACGGCATCAGCTCTACTGTGGAATAAATACCCGTATGACATGACTGTCCGTATCGATATGTTGTTGTATTATTATTATCATCATTATACAGCCACGGTTCAACCAGCGAGGAGTTGCGCGGACCAAGTTGTCTCCACGTTGTACGTCTATTTAGCGACAGTTGGCCCGCGTTTTACGGCAGTGTTGACACGTAGAAAGTGGGCGGAACGCTCGCCGCTTCGTCACGCTATCGCCCCCCCTTTGATTGGCTTTGCTTTGTGACGTCAGGAAAAACCGTGCGCCCGATTGGCCAAAGTACACTCCAATGCTTTTGGTCAGCGGTGTTGACGGGGCATCACTGTTTGGGGATGGTGGAGTATTATTCGGCTAGTAAGACGTTACGCAGGGAAAATGTACAAGTACACAGTAGTTACACGTGTAGTATTAGTGTGTTTATTCGTTTGTTTCCCCGCGGGAGGACTTGGTAAAACTGTGACGGGACTTTTTAAGAGCGAAGTGGCCAGAGAGCAGAATGGACAGTTCATCACGGTGTTCATGTACCAAGGTACCCCACCTTACCTTACCTTACCTTACCTTACCTTACCTTACCTTACCTTACCTTACCTCTTACCTCTCACCTCTTACTGAGATTTGGACACATTATGTATTTGTACGAGTTTCCCATCGGCTGGTTAAAATGACTTGGACCATCCATGGTAGGAAAGGACAAGGTCTGTCTGGACCAAGTGTCTCCTCTCTCTCCCCTCCAGGAGACCACGGGCTGCTGGTGAACCGGCTGCATGACGTCCCCCTGGCCGTGGAGAAGGAGTCCCGCCTGCTGCTGTACACAAACATCCAGGCGTCCAGCCTGGACAACCTCAGCTGCTCAGAGAGACTGACCAAGGCCAAGATCATCAGTAAGCTGTCCATAATGGTTAGACTGCTCACTACAATGCAGTGGACTACACTACTATGGCTACTATATTTTCCCCTCTGAGTTATTCGTCTCCTTCACTGCAAGTTGGTTAACGGCCGTTCACTTTACCCTCATTCCTTCATTTGATAAGCACCCCACGAGGAGTCATGAAGTAGTGACTCTGGTAAGTCAAAATGGTAACAGGCTTAATGCGGGGGAATCCTATGGCCTACTATACTAACCCTAACCCTCACTAAAACACACATGCTCACACACACACACAGAAGCACATCACTCACGTTTCACGTTCCTCTCTCTCTCTCTCTCTCTCTCCCTCCACCTTGTTGTTGTCTTTCAGTCCATCTGACAGACGAGGAGCACAACCAGACCATTCCTCACCAGCCTTCCCCCAGTGTCTGGCAGGCACTTTACGTTGACCGCTACACATGTCGGGTAGGGCTGTTTGTACTACTAGTAGTAACCAGTTGTAGTATTGTGTCATGTAGTAGTAGTAGTAGTGGTGTATATATATGTGTGTGTGAGCATATATATATAGTATGTGTGTATATATATATATATATATATATATGTGTGTATATATATGTGTGTATATGTATACATGTATGCCATTTGGTAGCGTCTTACGATAGCGTGAGTGCATACATTCTTAGCTATGGGGTGGGAATCGAACCCCGTAACCCTAGCAGTGTTAGCGCCGCGCTCTGCCAGGTGAGCTTGGTAGGATCACAGTGTGCTAGCTTCCTGTGTAGCAGTGAACGAACTGTAACTGATGATCAAGTGCTACAGTTACAAACTTGACTTGACCAGACTGTCTACCGACCCTACACCTACCCCCACCCTACCCTACACCTACCCTACCTTACACCTACGCCCACCCTACCAGGAGGGAGGACCCATCCCTGCCCACGGGGACGTAGGCTTCACCCTGCTGCTGCTGAACGCAGACTCAGCTGGGAACCCACGGGAGCACTTCAGCGCAGAGGAGGCGGGTGAGAGATTGCCTTACACTTTAACATGGAGCACTTAGATCATAACTATAGCCTTACTATCACACTTTAACATGGAGCACTTGGAGCGCTAGCTACAGGAGAGGCCAATGTGTATACAGATCAATACTGGAGTAACTACAAATAGGACATAGTAGCTATAGGACATAGCTATAGGACCTAGTAGCTATAGGACATAGTAGCTATAGGACATAGCTATAGGACATAGTAGCTATAGGACATAGCTATAGGACATAGCTATAGGACCTAGTAGCTATAGGACATAGCTATAGGACATAGTAGCTATAGGACATAGCTATAGGACATAGTAGCTATAGGACATAGCTATAGGACATAGCTATAGGACATAGTAGCTATAGGACATAGTAACTATAGGACATAGCTATAGGACATAGTAGCCACCATTAATACCTGGTATTAACCTGGCATTAACCTGGCGTTAACCTGGCGTTAACCTGGCGTTAACCTGGTATTACCCTGGTGTTACCCTGGCGTTAACCTGGCGTTAACCTGGCGTTAACCTGGTGTTAACCTGGTATTAACCTGGTGTTAACCTGGCGTTAACCTGGCGTTAACCTGGTATTAACCTGACACGGTGCTGTAGATTTAGTTTGAAGTACGCTGCCACCTTAACTCCCTGCCCCCCCCCCCTGTGGCCCCTGGTCCCCCAGGGCTCCACAGCTTCTACTGCCTGCTGCTGCTGACCTACTTCGTGGCGGGCTGCGTCTACATCCAGCCGCTCTTCCAGGCGCTGAGGAAGGGCGGGCCCATGCACACCGCTCTCCAGGTGCTGTCGACGGCGCTGGCGCTGCAGGGAGGCTCTGCCCTCTGCAACTACGTCCACCTGGCCAGGTAGGGGGCGTTAGAGCCAAGCACACCTCAGGGTGGGTTATTGTTCATGCAACGTAGGGCTGGGCAATATATGGATATATATATATATATCGACGGCGTGATATGAGACTAGATATGGTCTTAGGTTTTGGATATCGTAATATCGTGATATGAGACTAGATATGGTCTTAGATTTTGGATATCGTAATATCGTGATATGAGACTAGATATGGTCTTAGGTTTTGGATATCGTAATATCGTGATATGGCATAAGTGTTGTCTTTTCATGGTTTTAGAGGCTGCATTACAGCAAAGACACTTATTGACACATCACACATCATATCTTCTATTGTTAATTTGCCATTTACATTTACATTTATTTATATTTCTTGTCTTTGCAGTACCTGTCTGTCTTTGTCCTTATGTTTATTGTTATGTGCCAACGAACCAAGGCAAATTCCTTGTATTTTAACAGATACTTGGCAATAAAACCGTTTCTGATTCTGATTCTGATTCATATATTTAGCCTACAATGCAGACGTCTTGCAAGGTGTTTAAAGCAGCCTCATGTGTCCCAGGTACTCTAGAGACGGGCTCGGTTTTCCTCTCATGGGCAGCCTGGCAGAATGTGAGTACACACACACACACACACACACACACACACACACGTACTGCTGGACATGGTGTCCCAGGGTTCCATGTGTCCTCATGTGTTGCAGTGCTGGACATGGTCTCCCAGGGTTCCATGCTCTACATGCTGCTCAGTCTGTGTATGGGCTGGACGCTGAGCCGCGGGAGGAAGCCTCAGTCCAGACCGCTGCAGTGGGACTCTTCCCCCACCTCCACCGCCCTGGCCCTGGCCGGGGTCCTCATACTGGTGCGTACATTACCCCTGGTGGTCCTCATACTGGTGTGTACATTAACCCTGGTGGTCCTCATACTCCGCAGAACCGCCATCCAAACCCAGTCATGATAGCACCCGTGTGAACTATAACTGGGTGCTGTCTTTATATATTATATACAATATATTAAGTACACCAAATATATTTAATGTCTCTCAAATGAATATGTCTCTCAAATTGTACAATGTGTAGGCCCAACACTAAATACAATAACTGTGCATTATTGTGTCTGAGACGCATCGCCATGCACGCAGAGTATGGAGTTCTCAACCGCTTGATTAGTTATTATTCGTAGTTACCGGTTACATGTTAACGGTGGTTTTACACCGGCAACATGTAAAGCATGCACAGTGCACAGTCCAAGTAAAGCAATACGATGCCTTGCTCAGGGGGTGCTGCTGCTGTGGGAGCAGTACTCGGACCGAGAGCACCACAGCTTCCACACCCAGAGCAGCATGGCGGGGGGGCTGCTGATGCTGCTAAGGGTTGCCATGGCGCTCATCCTGGCCTCCGTCCTCTACCAGATCATCTCTACAGAGAGAAGTGCCCTGAAGAGAGACTTCTACCTCAGCTTCTCCAAGGTCCTCACACACACACACACACACACACACACACACACACACACACACACACACACACACACACACACACATCTTCTACCTCAGCTTCTCCAAGGTCCTCACACAGACACACACACACACACTGGACCACACAGACAATGTTGTGTGGTCCTATGGATTATAGTTAATGTATTTTGACTTAATGTGGTTATATTTTGAAGGGGTGTTTCCTGTGGTTCCTCTGCCATCCTGTGCTGCTTGTGACCTCCATACTCTTCAACCACCACCAGCGAGAGAAGGTCGGAGACCATGTTCACACACACACACACACACACACTCACACACACCAGAACATGTTCACACCTCACACACACTCACACACACCAGACCATGTTCACATCTCACACACACACACACACACACTCACACACACCGGAACATGTTGACACCTCACACACACACACACACACACACACACACGAGACCATGTTCACACCTCATCTCTCTCCCACCCATCCTCCCTCCCCCCCCCCCCCTCTCCCCCCCCCCCCCCCCCCCC
>OOFB01004635.1:0-10483 GCA_900323305.1 Trachyrincus murrayi
AATCAGTAACTTGGTGAATGAGTGTGAGCGAGTAAGTGATGGAGAGAGTGGCAGTGAGCCAGTAGTTAGACGGGAGGACTGTGGTCAGGTGACTCCCTCCGCATCTCCTCAAAGGGCCAATCTCTAATGGATGTTGGATGGTGTGTGCGTGTGTGTGTGTGTGTGTGTGTGTGTGTGTGTGTGTGTGTGTGTGTGTGTGTGTGTGTGTGTGGCATCTAGTAAATGTGCCATCCTAAAATAGATTTAATTTTGCAGCCAATAATAACAGCCATAAATGTGGATAGATGGGTAGCATGCTGGCTAGCTAGATGGAAGGATGGATGAGTAGCATGCTGGCTAGCTAGATGGATGAGTAGCATGCTGGCTAGGTAGATAGATGGATGAATGGATGGATGGGTAGCTTGCAGGCTAGCTAGATGGATGGATGGTAGCATGCTGGCTAGATGGATGGATGGATGGGTGCATGCTGGCTAGCTAGATGGATGGATGGATGGGTAGCATGCTGGCTAGCTGGATGGATGGATGGATGGGTAGCATGCTGGCTAGCTAGATGGTTGTATGGATGGATGGATGGATGGATGGATGGATGAGTAACATGCTGGCTAGCTAGATGGATGGATGGATCAAGAGATGGATGGATGGATGGATTGAGACCTCATTTAAATATTTTATAAGTAGTCTAGAGAAATGTATTAATAAAATAGTACATAGTAGAAGATGCATGAATGGATGGATCCATTGATGGATGAATGAATAGATGGCTAGATGTATGTATAGGGTTTATACATGAATAGTTGATGAGGAGAAAGTAGCATTGATGGAGATGAACAGTGAAGGTGCTGAAAGACAACTGTACCTGACTAAGTAATAATCAGGGATCATTGTGTCTAAAAGGCTTGTTGAGAAGAGTATACCTTAGGGCTGTTGCAGCGCTGATAAGGAAAGACACATAAGAGAGCAGGCTTCTTCATCGTGCAGGACAAGAACACCACAATATTGTGTTTTAATTAAATATGAGCACTTTTAGAGGTCAGTTCAGTTGTCTTGAGTACAGTTAGGGTGGAACCCATTGCTAATACATTATTCAGTGATTTTGTAACAGAAATTATTTAGAATAATTTAAAGATATTTATAATAGCAGAACTGTCACTCCATCTATCATTTATTATCTAAAGTTGTGTTGCTGGGCAGTTTATGGTTGTCGTGAGTGTCGTGACAACACAATGTCATTTTACAATGTAAGTGTAACTTTTAACATATTTTAGTGTGAAGTGTGAAATTTTTCTTGCAGTTGTTGTGAGTACCTTGGGGTGTTTTTCATTGTGATTCATGGCAGCCAGCAATGGCTTTCAGCTTTGTTAACACCCCTTTGTAATTGGAAGTGGGTTAACCCTAGATCTACATACATATTATGGGCTAATCATTGAGTTTGTTTTTGATGTGGGTGGTTGGACAGCAGTTTGTTGCTATTCCAGTAAGTCAATTTGTATAGGTCTATTTATTTTTATTGATTCAAGTATTTCTTCTTCTTCTTTGGATTTCCAAGTCACCCTCCGGTAAGCCGACGTGTTTTTGTGGGATAACCTGGAAGTTAGCTTTGCCATTGCTTTGCAGAAGATTTTTTAACCTTCTGATGATCTTCAATTAAAGATTTGCATCATTTCCGGTTGGGAGTAAGGTACTTGGGACTTGGGAGTAAGGTAGAGACCTGTGTCTCTTTTGTATGGAAGAGGGCCTCAGGAACATGTATGGGGGCCTAGAATGACTTAGGAGTAAAGTAGAGACATGTGTCTCTTTTATATGGAAGTGGGCCTCAGGCACATTTAAGGTTGTCAATTTCGTGGCTCTAGCTCCACAGGAAATGACTCACAAAGCATCATCAAATGCTCCATTGAAACGCATTGGAAACAAAAGGCATGGCTAATAAATGAATCTAAAATTGTAGAAAAGAGATAGGAACTTTGCCTTTAGACCTCTCAACCAGGGGCACCTTGGGATCGATCGGTGCAAATATTGTGCCTCTCGGTGCAAAGGAGGCCACGCACAGCCCTGTGATAATGCTCATTGCCATTAATGCAAAATGATGCGCCATGCTCCTTATGAGATTTAAAAAAGTTAATGTGTATTTCACTCATAACTCTTTTTTTATGAGATAGAGGTCTGATTCTCAGATATGTGAGTTGCATTGGTGGGGTGTACGTCTGGGACGAATTTCAGCAAAAAATCTCTGAAGCAGGCGTCACGAGGTGAAGCATTTGATGATGCTTTGTGAGTCGCTTCCTGTATGCTAGAGCCCCCAAATTGATAATCTTATAAAAGAGACCCGAGGTCTCTAGCTTACTCCCAAGTCATTTTAGGCCCTGTAAATAGTTTTATCTTCTGGTGACCGCCCAACGACCATTTGCATCACTTCCTGTAGGGCTGCAGCCACGAAATTGATAATCGTATATATCCTTGAGGCCCTCTTTCATATAAGACACACCAGATCTTGTAATGTTTATGGCTTATAATGCATGTGATGTTTCTTACTTTTGTTGTAATGTGATTTGTGTTTTATTTTGTCCCAGAGGGGCGCTCTTGTTTCATTGTTGTAGTATGGGGCGCTTTTGGTTCTGTTCTGTGGTTTTGTTGTAGTGCACTTGGTAAAACCGTCATAATAAGGAAGCCCAGAGATGGCTGCGGTAGCACAGAGAGAGAAACACGTATCACTGAAGTTCAATAAGCTCACTAAATAATTTAAATACTACTTTGCTGTGTTGGAGTTTGATTTCGGAACTTTACAGACCTCTAGGTCACCTGCTAATTGCATCACTTCTTGTAGGGCTACGACCCCCATGTTGATGTCTTTTGAAAATCTTATGAACGCAGAATTAATCTATTATCTTCACAAAATGTATTTATAAAAGTAATCTTTGGAATGGACTTTTTGGTGAAGCAATGGCAAAGATAACTTCCGGGTTGCCCCACAAAAACACGTCAGCTACCTGGCTAGCCGCATTGCTGCGGTAGCAATGCCGGAATGTCAGAAATCGGAAATCCAAAGAAGAAGAAATACATCATCCCTGGGGCACTCTAAAATTTAAGTTTTTATTGAAAGAACATCATCAAACAGTTACATCAAATAACACATAATGTAACAGCTCAGATAACTACACAACGCAAAGACAATGATTCAAACAATATGCAAGCTACGTGGTTTCAGCCATAGCACCGTCCATAGCAACCACCATAACAACGACAGAAAATGTTGCATTAACTAACAAACTAAACATAATATACATCACTGAACGAAGATTATCAAAATAAAATGCACATTTCTCGCTAGAAATGTTATCAAAACACATTTTAATGCCGCCACTATCTTAAAATATAGCATTTCCACTGAGAATGAAACGAATGTCATCCATTTAGTTTTTGCAGACAGAAACCTGACAGTCACGTGACATCTTCATGGTTTCCACGATAGCAGTGTCCATATAATAACCACCATAGCAACCATAGAAAACGTTGCATTAACTAAGAAACTAAACATCATATACATTCACTGAACGAAAATTATGAAAATAAAATGCACATTTCTTGCTAGAAATGTTATCAAAACACATTTTAATGCAGAAAATATCTTAAAATATTCAATTTTCCACTGAAATTTTGGCTATGGGATTTCAAATGGGGTTTTTCCACGAAAGCATGGTTTGTGAGGCTCTACTCATTCAGCTGGTTTGATATTTGATGAGAGTGTAATTCATAATTCAGTGTAATTAAATTAGATTTTCATTTCAGAGAAAAGTAATTGGTACAAGACTGTGTTCCTAATTGTGTCAAACTTGCAAGAACTACTATTCCCATGGTGCAGTTCAACTCTACCCTAGCGTAGGTTCTGCTGATAAGCCGTAATTAATAATTAATGCGGTTGTAACGTTCATTGTTGCAAACTTACTAATGTCAATTGTTGTGCGCTTGTGCTGTTGTGCTCTTGTGATTGGTCGACAATCGCCAAGGCTTATTGGTAGTGTAGTAGATGTCATGGAAAGTAAAAGTTATGATATACAGTACATATTCTCAGCAATTAATGAAATCAGTAATCAGAATTAAATCTATTCCATCGTCAAAGATTATGAATGATGGTTATGGTCATAATTACTGATATTAATAACAATTTTCTATGAGGATTTAACATGGGGGAAATTGGAGTTTCCCACACAGCTTTTTCTCTGAAAGCTAGGTTTACCAGGCACTAAACACCACAGAGACACCAAAGAGATAGCACCAACTTGCAATCGAGTCTAGTCCCAAAAAAAGTTAGTTCACAGCCCACAAAATAGGTTTTTGCTCTCCCTTAACTCCACCGATGTAGGCATCTTTATGGGTACTACATCTAACCTACATCTTATCGGAACGCCGTGTTTTAGTTGATAACGACACTCGGAAGAAAGGAGAGAGAAGGGAGATGAAAAGGAGTGACACACACATCCAGACGGAGTGCGCTCTTTAAGCTAGAAAAAGGACATGTGAGTCAAGTAGAATGTGCAGTGATTTGCAAGGAGCTACTAAAAAGAAAACAGGGGAAAACTGGACTAAATTAACATAACAAAGATGGCGATGATTGGAACCATTACAGCATTTGATGTGGTATAGTGGCATTGAAGACTGGGCAACTTACATTGAAAGAGTGGAGTTATATTGTGATGCTAACGGTGTTGATGATGAAAAGAAAGCCAGTGTCTTACTCAGTGTCATGGGAGCAAAAACATACAGGCTGCCACGAAGCTTTTTAATCCCTGAAAAGCCAGCTGACAAAGCAAATAGTGGACACTCCAACATCATTTAAACCCCAAACCACTGGTCATCGCTGAAAGATTTAAATTTCACAAAAGGAATCAGAGCAAGAATTAAAGCATTTCTGAATAGTGTGCCGAATTGTGCAAATTATCAGAACATTGCCAATTTGGAGCTGGTCTATCAGATGCATTGAGGGACAGGATAGTGTGTGGCATGCACTGTGAAATCACACAGAAGAAGCTCCTGTATGAAAAAGACCTACATTAGAGAAGGCTCTGAACATTGCAATATCAACGGAAACAGCAGCATGGGGTGCTTCAGAGATAGACAAAAATCTCTGGAATATGTCACTGAACCGAAATAAAGGAAAGAAATGTTACCGGGTGGGAACATGACCCTGATGACTGTTGGTTTAAAGACAAAGAATGCAGAAACTGTGGCAAACAGGGCAACATTGGAAGAGTATGCAAAGCTAGTAAAGAGCAGTACAAGGACAAAATACAGAGAAACAAGAAACCCCAGAAAGGAAAATACAACAATGTACATAAATTTACAGAAAGCAGTTCTGATAAAAACAAAAGTGAATTGTCTTGTCTGCAACTTCACAGCGTGAAAGAGACAGATGATAGAAGAGTAATATGGATCACTCCACAAGTGGCAGGTGTGAGACTGAAAATGGAGTTGGACACAGGCTCAGCTTTAACAGTGATCTCTGTACACGACTACAAACAACTGTTTTCACACATACCTCTAAAACGACCTAAACTACTGCTAAAGACTTACACAGGACAGAGTGTGCATCCCAAAGGTAAAATTTAAGTGACAGTGACCTACAGAGACATAGCATCAGCTCCTGCAATCTGGCCAAAGGCAATGGACTAGGTTTTGCAGCGGATTCCAGGGACTCAGTGTTGACTGGATGACATCATTGTCACCGGCAAAGATGATGACGAACATCTGTCTAACCTTGAACTCACCAGTGCTCACCAGCTTATGAGAATACAGGCTCAGAGCTAATTTTTCAAAAAGGAAATCTCATACTGTGGACATATGATCAACAAGGATGGCTTACACATGTCTCAAGACAATATAGCTAGGCACCACCACCTGAAAATGTCTCAGCTGAGAGCATATCTTGGACTGGTGAACTATTACAACAAGTTCTTGCCTAACCTATCCACAGTCCTACACCCATTAAATGCACTGTTATGGACAGGGACAAAATGGAAGTGGACTGAGAGCCGTGAGAAAGCATTTCAAGAAACTAAAAGACTCTTCGGAAGAGGTGCTCGTGCACTTTGACCCATCCTTACCAATCTGACTGGCATGTGATGCCTCACCCCAAGGGATTGGAGCTGTGTTATCGCACAAGTTTCCAGATGGCTCAGAAAGACCAATAGCTTTTGCCTCAAGAACGCTAACTTCAGCTGAATGCAACTACGCAGATTGACAGAGAGGCCTTAAGCCAATCAATGGGTGGTCAAAAATTTACTCCGTTGACTGACCATCAGCCTTTTGCATTAATCTTTAAGCTAAGAAAAGGCATTCCAGTGACCAGATGTAGCGTAATGTGGAGAACAGGCAGTTCAAACACTTAAATACTAAGTCAACATGGAGCTTCAGTGTGGGACAGTCAGTTCTTGCACGTGATTACCGGACTAAAAAGTGGCAGCCAGGTACAATTTCCACCATGTACGGGCCACTGACGTATACAGTGGAGGTGGGAGAGAACATATGGAGATGTCATGTGGACCAAATCCTGGATGCTCAGGTGAAAAACACAACGAAACCTTGCCCGGACTCACTTGATGTGGAAACAAACCCTCCTGATGTGACCACATCAGCCTCATCTACAGATAAGACTGTCATCAGTGCTGATGACCCACGAGATGTACCTCTAAAGACTTTTCAGGACAGACGTTACCTGGAGAGGCAGAGAAGACCTCCCCAGAGACTTGAGTTCTAAATGGATCTTAGACCAAAAGTAAAAAAAATATTGTAGTTATTGTTGTTATTGTTATAATTTGATATTATTAAGTTACTAAGTAAACAAATGTTGTATAATGTTTTAGTAACATGTCGTTGCATGTGATATTAGGCGCATATTGATCTGTATGTGTTGCGTGACAGCACAGCCACGTTTTTAGTGTGATCATAGTGTCTCAAGCTGTCGAACTGTACCCACAAACCAAACAAAAACGCTCAGAATAAACTACAGAGTTGTAGAATATTGTCAATTTACTACAACATCCATGGTGCATTGCGCGGCAAGCGTGAGTCGAGCCGGAACTTGTTTACATCCGGACGAGAGAGCGTTCCGAGTGTTAAGGTTACGGTCTGGGAACCCCAATGCAGTACACCAGAGACGTAGATAAATGACAAGGTTTTAATGTCGTTAAGGGTACAGGATAACAGGGCGGATCTTCTGATGCATATACAATAAGCAGGCGGATACAACCAGGAAGATTGAGAAGAACCAGAGGACAGGCAGGAGTTCGGCAACGGACGAGGTAGTCAGACAGGCAGGGGTTCGGCAACAGGCAAGGTAGTCAGACAGGCAGGGGTTCGGCAACAGGCGTGGTAATCAGACAGGCAGAGGTTCAGTAACAGGCGAGGTAATCAAACAAGCAAGGTAACTAGGAGACTAGGCTATGGTAATCAGACAATTTGACAAGGAGTGGAAGAAAGAACAGGGTATAAATACTGCTTAGTGATTAGTTGATGGGCCACAGGTGTGTTACGTAGATCAGGTGAGGTGATTGGGATGACGACATCAGGGAGGAGCAGGAAACTGCCGACACGCCCACCAACACATATAACACAAAGACAGACAAGACAAACAGGGAGAACCGACCACTAGCTGCCAATAGGTGGCAGAAGTGGACTGCGTAACACCGAGAGGCTACTTTTGTTTAAAGTTTCGTATTTTATATTTCTTGAACTGTGGACTATGTGGATAACATCATGCCTTCATACAGGATATCAATTTGTTAAAGCAGCTGTCACATTTCACATGTAACAATTGAGAGTTGTAAAACAGTGGTTAGCTGTAATGGAGTATATGCATGTCCGTATTTGCATTTCAATAATAATATAGTAATGAATAAAAAACTACAAGCTTTGTATCAATACACAATTTTATTTGCCATAGTTAGTTGCCTGTCATATCACCGCATGTATCATAAAGAAAGCCTCCAGAGAAAAGAAAGTTGACTCTTGTGCTTTAAAACACATTTGCTGACCTTCTTCAATCCTGTCCGCGTTATTATAATATATCCATGGTCTGTAACAGTTGATTGTGCCAGGTCCTGCTTCCACATCAGCCGGTGGGGTATCCTATCATGGACTGGTCTGTACCATCTTCTGTAGCTGCCGCAAACATTGTAATCCTCGTCTTCACGGTATAAATACCAGACCGTAATCTTGATGAGCCTGCTGTGGTTCGGTTGACATTGGTAATTTAGTAACGGCAATACTGCATAAATAAACATCGCCATAAACCTATTTGCAAACGTCTGTGCTGCATGTAGGCTATACGGTATTGCTACTTTATTCATTGAATGAGATGCTGAAAGTGCAAATTAGTGGTTTAGTAATGGTAATACTGCATTTATAAACATAGCCATAAAACTTTGTCAAACGTCCATGCAGTGATACTTTATTATTTGAATGAGAAACTCTGAACACGCTGTTGCACATTTTCCTGCTGCCGTCTCCGCTGTAAGATTTCCTCTTCTGTGTATTCTGGCTCAAATATATATTCGTATAATATATTCCTTCCACTCTGTAAGACTTTGCTGAAGTTAGTCCTCATTTGATCCGTAGACTGGTATTCATTGCTGGCAGCCATTGTAAAATCTTGTGTAGCTCTTCAGGCTAAAAACAACAAGGCAACTAAATCTCACAGAGCCAAACTCCAAGCTGATTGGCCAGGGTGATTTTGCCGGGAGAGGCCGTTTTTTCATTTGTAGGCTTTTGTTAGGCAACTTGGAGACCATTAAAATTTTGAGATTGTTACGATGGTTTAATCACCCAGATATGGCATGGTCCTTTCAAACATTTATTGAGTGTTACAGAGCACATCATGTTAAAAAAAACGCTTTTTATTTCCAGATTTTACAGATTTATTTATTGTTGGAAAATGGCTATTCTCATCTTTTAAATCGTTGATTTAAAACAATGACTTTACTATAACATAAGTATGATGTGAGATGTGTCCATCTGAATAGGATATGTATCTATCAGAAACTAAAAGGAGCCGATGTGACACATCTCCTAGATGCTCCATCCTCACTCTTATCACAGTTCCGATTCTCTGTCACCCAAAGTCACGACTCCTCCAGTCGACAAAATATGCTAAAAGCCACAGTGATATTCACACACTCGCACACACTTACTCACTGACACACACACACACCAACACAAAATTGCAAACACAGTAATATTCACACATGCGCACACAAACTTTAACACGCAGACACTTATGCACAAGCTTCACTTTTGTGACAGTATATCACTTCTAAATTTAAGACCTCTTACACCCACAAACACACATCTGCACCCGCACACATATTCACACACACACACACACACACACACACAAACACACACACACACACACACACACACACACACACACACACACAATTATGCATACCAATACGGGGGCACACAAAACTAAAACTAAAATCATGAATCATGAAACCCTATAATGAATAGTAATCACAAATATTTCCATACCAAAATATAATCCTTAATGAAAATTCAGTTTTGAAGAAAGAAATTATAAAGGGGGAAAAACAGCCAAGCAAAAAAAAGTGCAGTAATGTATTGAATGTTAAGTGGAATGATGGGAGCTTGGCTTCATGTGTTTGGAGAGTGTGTGTGTTGGTGTGTGTCTGTCTGTCTGTGTGTGTGTGCGCATGCATGCATGTGTGTGTGCACGTGTGTGTGTGTGTGTGTGTGTGTGCCAGGAGGTGTTAGGGATAGATGTGTAAGTGCATGAGTACGTGAAAGTCAGGGGTTTCATAAACCCAGTGGCCATAATGTGTGTGTGTCTGCAAGTGATCATGTTTGAGTGTGAGCGAGGTGCACACGTGTGAGTGTTATCTTAGGGTTTATGCAGTAAAGTTAGTGCTCATTAAAGGGAGTGTAAAGCGGAGAGGGAGAGTAATTACCAAACATAAATGAGAAGCTCTCACCCAATGCATTAAATTACCCTGAGAAAGGAATGCCAGCTGATAATTGGATTATCTCAACCTTGTGTGTGTGTGTGTGTGTGTGTGTGTGTGTGTGCCTGTCTTTCTGCTGGTGTATGGGTTCATACCAGTGGACACTATGTGAATGAGTTGAAATATTCGGTATAATGTTGTATTTTATGTGTACGTCTGTTTCTGTTTGTGTCTGTAATTGTGTGCCTGCCACAATTAATTTGCTATCCACCTTGAACTTGTGTGTGTGTGTGTGTGTGTGTGTGTGTGTGTTTGTGTTTGTGTGTGTGTGTGTGTGTGTGTGTGTGTGTGTGTGTGTGTGTGTGTGTGTGTGTGTGTGTGTGTGTGTGTGTGTGTGTGTGTGTGTGTGTGTATTGACGGTGTGTGTGTATGTGTGTCTATTGACGGTGTGTGTGTGTGTGTGTGTGTGTGTATTGACGGTGTGTGTGTGCGCGTGTGTATTAACACTGCGTGTACATGTGTGTGTTGTA
>OOFB01004653.1:4585-14585 GCA_900323305.1 Trachyrincus murrayi
CTCGCCGGTCACCAATTGTGCAACTAATTATCATCGAAGCACACGTTGCTTTATTGGAAGTCGCACACTGTGAGACTTATTGAACAGTATTTGGCCGCACCGCACATTATTTGGACGCATTCTTGAGGTTTACTATATATTTGTTCATCTTTAAAGTCAAGTTTCAATTCATCGATGCAGAAAGGATACAGGGAGGAATTGAGTGACTATATGATACTTAACTTCACATTGCCAACTGAATATAAAAAAAAACTATTGAGTATTCTTTATAATCCTATAATGAAAAAACAATATTGACATCAATAGATTGTCCTCAAACTGTAGCGTGGAATGACAAGCTTCCGGCTGCCGAAGCAACCCGGAGCATAATGCTAGGGGTGGGATGTGCTGAGTGTGCTCTGGCTAGCCACACGCATAGAGGCGATCCCACAGCATGCGCTTTCAAGGTGGCAGCTTGAGAAGCCAGGTGTCATGGATAATTCCTGCTCAGGTGTCTCCAGCCCTCCCTACCTCTCTACCCCCCCTTTCTCTTCCCTCCAAGCTTAGCTTCCCCTCGGCCTGACAGCAGAGCCTCCGTCCTCATATTGATGACCTCCCTCAAACCCCCCCCCCCCCATCCCAGGCACAAGGACTAAAGGGAAGCCACCATACCTGGGCTCCAAAGAGAATGAGTGAGGTAAGAGAAAGAGAGATCAAGAGAGAAAGCGGACACTCCCCGCTGAGTGCAATTGGGATTTGAGAAAGTTAAACACTTCTCAAGCGCACAAATTCCAGCCTGGGCAGCAGAGAGGGGATTCTCTCCACAGGCCTCGGCGCTCACCTGATCAGCAGGTCAGCCTCATCACCATCCTCCACCTCATCCCAAGGAACGGCTCAGCTCACGCGTTCACTTGAAATGCTGCTGCTGTCAACTGTTTTGGCTGCCGTCCTTGACACTGAAATGGTGCAGAAGAGTTCATATTTCAAGAAAAGAAATGTCACACATAAAGAAGTTATATATATATATATATATATATATATACACACACACACACCACAGCGTTGTTTAATACTACTCCAGTTCCGAATCAAGGTGCTACAAATCCAAAATTAAGGGTCAAATAGAACTATCGTCCACATGTTTCCTTGACAACGCAAAAACAATATGCTCAAAGCTGATTAAAGGTGCTATTGATAACATTTATAACATTGATAACATTCAGCCACTATATGTCGCACTCCCCCCGCCTCCCCCCCCTTCCATTCCAGAGCACTTGGGATCGGTACCGGAGTGAAACCGGGCGCTTACCGGCAAACTCTTTTCAGTTTTTTCCACACTAACTACTAAGACTCTTGATGGCTGACGACACAGAGATACCATGTGATACCAACGTCGTTATGCTATTGGCTCACAAGCCTTGTTAGAAGCGGGAACCAAACGTCAGACATCTTACACAGAGATAAACAAAACATTAATTTCGGACCCGTCAAAATGTTTCGAATGATTAATTCATACTTTTATTCCACGCCTTTCTAAAAGCTCTGTGGATGTATGATTTTTATTAAATGCTTCGACTACATAATGTTATCAATAGCACCTATAAGTCGATAAAAAAACAATAATGTTATAGATGACCGTAACTAATATCTAATCATTGTTGTATAAGCAGAATGAATCTCGGATCCAGAAGTGGGGGGAGACTGCACAGCGCCTGGCCGGAAACCAGAAAGTGTGAGGGGCGGAGTTACGCAGTGTTTCCTGTTTTGTTACAGATATATCCTTCAGAAGATAAACTCATTCGCGAGTGCAAGATGGAGGTTTCAGAAGACAATTTGAACAAATGTATTTCTACAGTGGCCAGTCTACTACACAGGTTTGATTTTAAACCTTTACAGACACTTTGTCTAAGGACCTTGGTGTCCGCACAGGACGTTTTAGCTTGTCTTCCCACCGGCTATGGGAAAAATGTTATTTACCAGTGCTGGCCGAGTTTGTGTTCGCTGTTGGCCAAGGAGGGATAGCGACAATGAGAAGACGATGGTATTGTTTTAATGATCAGTCCTCTTCTGGATCAGAGATTAATGGTCAGCCATATCACGTTTGTTGTGGTTCCGCCGGTCAGGTTGTTTCCAGTAGAGACCCATTCCGTGTAACGCGTCTACAGATCACCGCCCCCAGCAACATGATTGGTCGAAACAAATTTGAAGCGAAAGAAAGTGAAATGCCCCGTTCACCCAGATTTGAGCTCATCTGCCATCAGACTTTGTGATTTGACTTTAGATGTTAATCTAAAGTCTGATTTGTGAGACTAAAGCGGAATAAACCACTCTGGGTTATTCCTACATGCAACACTACAGCCACTATGGACTATAGACTGACGCGCTCCATCAGTATAACAATATATAATACATCAATAATACATGCTGTGCTATATTTACTTATTCAAGCCTCCTTTTTGTTTTGTTTACTTTGTATCGTATTGTGTGTCATGACCTGCATCGTTCATCGTGTCATCTTTTATGTTCAGATGTTTTACTGCCAGACCTGCAGACCCGTTACAGTATATCTATTTACACCACAAGGGCCCGGTGTCACCTGAATAATCATCCATTCATTGGTGTGTAGCCCAATGCAATAACAACAGTTTTGCTAGTGTAGGCCTATGTCCAGTGTTGACCACCAAAGGTCAACAGAAACACAGTGAAAGAGAAACTATTTCCATGCCAAATCCATTGGGCACCAAAGGATGGTCACAGAGCTAACATAGTGATGGGAAGGTTGGTCGGTCTGGCTCTAAATTCACCATATTAAAGAGCAGGTTGATGCTGAGGTAGTTTGACTCCTGAAATACCATTCAGATGCTTCTTCCTCTCCTCTAATTGACCTCGTTGAATAAAGTGTAGATTTCCTGCAACCAATCTGTTACAGCTGTAGCTCATTTTACCCCCAGAATAGCGATGGCCCAAGAGGTGGGTTAGAGCTTGACCGTGGCCTTTCTTATCCACAGAGACTTGTGGGTCTTATGCAAACGCTGTTATTGCCACGACAAAATGAGCTGTGTTTACAAGAACAAGACAAGCACATTAAGTTCAAACAATGCAGCATGGCTTCCAAGCGCCTTCTGCCACCCCCACAACACACACACCCCCCCCACCCCCGGGGGTCCACAGACCTTCCTTCATGTTCAAAGATTATCAGTTAATCCAAAAATGTGCAAGAGCATGAGGCGACAGGAGAGGGACGAACGAGGGCAAACATACGAGGGATGTGTGGCTTTATTTGTTCGCTGGCTTTCATATGAATCCGCTTGGAACGCGGTATTTTTTCTCTCCTTTTCTGGGCACGTGTAAATGTTTTAGAGCCATTAAACAGGAGATGACATTTTCAATGGATAGCATGTAGAAGTATTAATTGTAAAGGCCATTATTTGGTGTCCATGAGGCTGAATCAGCTTAGCCACTCCATTCCGCCATTTGCATACAAAATGCTTTATTTTGGCAATCAATGAAAGTGCTCCACTGTATGTGTGGCTTATCACATGCTTGCAGGAAATGGATTCCTCAGCCATCTCGTTAAATTCTGTTGATGCAGAACAATTTGAAACATGGCACAGGCTGCAATGACATTTAAGGAGGCCTTGGCTTAATTATATTTTGCAAACATTTGGGGCTGTTTGTCTCCAGGGATAAAGTGGCTCCACTATAAAGTTAACTTGTTCATAATTCAGAAAGCATGTCTTTTTGTTGAGCACCAATCATTATCTCCTATTAGTGTTAGTTAAGGGCATTAAAGGTGGGACACGGGGGCGGAGGGGTTGCAGGTGTATGTGTGTGTGTGTGTGTGTGTGTGTGTGTGTGTGTGTGTGTGTGTGTGTGTGTGTGTGTGTGTGTGTGTGTGTGTGTGTACTGAAATTTAAAAGGTTTGCACAGATGGACTACAATGACCTGTGCCGTGTTTTTAGTAGGAAACAACCTCTTTTAAACAGGGTTGGTCAAACCACCTTCCAAACACCACTAGTCATAAAGTAGGGATCCTAATATGTATGTATGTAAATAATGCATAGGATAGCCAGCACACATACATATGAAGTGATTTTAAGGGCAGCTTACTCTGTGTACAACCCATCCCAGGCTCACCCCGATGCGTACAAACACCACGACATGACACTTTCAAACTGCGTGCCATATGTACGCCAAGAGCATTTTCTGCGTGCAATGCAGAACCCTCCCATTAACATCCGTTTAGACAAGTACATTTAACGCGCACCCGATTAAGAGGAATAAATGAAGCCACTGTATTACTGTAGACTGCAATGGCATAAGTCCATGAAAACTATTTTGGTTTAAAAAACAAAACATGGACTAAATGTTAACACATGGCCTGCCAGTGGTCCAGTCTGCCATTTTGTTTGAATTTGTGAAAAGACACTTAATGTTTAATTCTATGAAACAATCTATTAATTAAATTCTTTAATTCTACTATGTTTACGTTTATAACAAAATATGTTGAACTTGTGTACAGCAAACACCACAGAATTATTAATCTGTATGTTTTTTGGTGGCGATAGCTCTAAAGACAGCAGGAAATTCAAATGTGATGGTGATTTGTTAGCAGTGTATTATTCAGAGCCTTGTGAGGACTGTTCCAGCGATGCTAATAAATAAACGTGTGGTCTGACAACCAGAGCAGTAAAAGACACTCAAGGTCTGGCCTATATTGTAAAGCATGCTTAGACTCCATTAATCCACCTCATTCACTTTTCACAACTGCTTGTTCTATGAATATAAAAATGTAGGAATTTGTAACCCTGTGTGTCCTTCACGACACTCATGCATCACCCATCAATATCAAATAAAATAAAAAATTAAACCATCTCAAAACATATGAGTGCTTTGATTTAATATACTGCCATCACAATAAGCCCTTACCCTAACACTCGACATGCAATTTGGAAGTAAATTGAATGATTTAGACAGCGGCAGACAGAGATGGTGGGGAAAAAACCCAGGTCTTATTGTGAAATGGGTTTGCTGCTGTTGTGTAAGGTGACATTCCACAACAAATCACTTGCATGAACAGAGAGAGAGGGAGAAAAAAATATATTTGGCTAAAAAGTAATTTTCTTCAGAGAATGTGCGTTGACTTCCATGTGCAGTGTGTGAATCTATTTCTCAGTCAACAATGAAATGCATGAACATTTCAGCAAAGTAAATGTTTTATTTCTCTCTGGGTATAATACGAAATCATACATTTAGATTTATATTGCGCCCCAAGAAAAAAAAACAGGCTGCACACACCATTATGAGCACAGAGGCCTGCCTCCCAGGGCTAGGTGCTGCACTACTGCTCCACAGCAGATACAACTTTTGCAGGGGCAGACTGTTGTATTTTAATTGTATCTAATGAAGAATAATTAACTAATTAAAGCCTTGATAAGCGAGAGGCATAGTAAACAAATAGAGGACAAGGGCTGCTAACAATTTGCTCGCCTGTACAAAGGATCGGCCGTGGCTGTCACACATATGGCTCTGCAATAAAGTAGGAAAGGAACCAGAGGCTCGGCCCAAAAGAAATGGGCCAAATGTTCTTTCTATTTTGTTCAGCTTTTCCATATGCTTGTGAATATGCATGTGGTCAGATTCAAAATTAAATACTTCCCAGCTGGATTTCGGAAGAGAGAGTGCACTGTGATATTTTCACCACTGACATTAGCAGGTCCTATTTTTTGAGTAATTGCACAGCTTGAAATGTACTGAGGGGTTTTCATGAAAGCGATTAAAGTCTTATTTTAACAATGTTACAATTATGGGGGGAATATGGAAATACATTTGAGTCAGGTCACAGTCGAATTGACTGGAATAATAGAAAGTGGAGAGAACAGAGGAAGAGGGAGATGGAAGGCATTGTTGGGTCTAAATGATGTGTTTGGAGGAGGAATCTCTATAAATGAAATCCCCCCCCCCACTCACAATGTCTAATATACTGCAGCATGTCAAATGTCACTTTGAAGTTGTGCATTGTGCCAACATTTCACTAACAGTGCTATCAGCTCTACACATACAGCAAGTATAATCTCTTTTGGCATCATATGCTGGTTGGCACTGATAATCTATAATCCATTCTTCCAGAGATGGTACACAAACACATATTTGTTTCCTAGGATTAAAAGCTTATGAAGGGTGTATGGCATTGGCAATAAGTTATCATTGTGCCAGCTATTACAGACTACTGTGGATATAGAGATTTGTAGCACAACACAAAAAAAGCTAGCGCCAACCACAGGTGTTTATAGCATCCTGGGCAGGCACTACAATTGTAAGCATGATCACAGTTTAATATAATATCAAATTAATTTAATAGCAAATGTCAGTAATTATACAACACAACAGTAAACACCAGTCAGACTCCATTCTGACTCGGCACATATTTGTTTAATTCATAACTTTAGTTGATTTATAACACTCCATATTCAGGGAAGTTCTCTCAGTTAAACATGGTATTGTGTTGAGGATATGCTTGTTTCATTCATTGTCTTACATGCTCACCTCTGCTTCCAACACCGGTTTCCTGGTTCACCTGGCAAAGGGGAGGGGCCTCTATAGACACCAAACACCTGAAGAGGGAAGTTGGGGCACACCAAGTCTATGAGGAGAGTGGGGGAGTTTTAACCTTTTGTAGCCTTTGTAGCTAGCTATACTGTCATTTGCAGGCCTCCCCTTTATGTTTGTGTTGGTTCGGCCTCTTGGTATAAATACCCTGTTCCAAGGTTTCAGTTTAAACACTTGTTTATAGTGAAGCCTAGGTTTACCACCCGTTGTGGGAAATAAACCCTTATTCACCTGTGTTCTTGTCCCTAACTGCTTGGTTCCCTCACTAACATAAAGAAATCAAATCAAGGTCATGAAGTTCAAAAGGTAATATGCACGCTATTAAATAATGCATCACTGCAATGCAATATATAGCAGAGCATAAAACAACATAGATGTTTCTTTGCTAAATATTACACATAATTAAATGGAAATGTCCCTTAAAATAGTGAAGTAAACCAGTGCAACAGATCAATGCAGCTGATCAATCTGTTTTCATGGTTGGCCAACACAACCTTGCAAATATCTTAGTAGTGGCAAGAGCAAAAGAGTGTATGGCTGTCATATTGACGTGTAGGTAAAACAACTATGTATAAGCTACTGATAAATGAGTTAACATGTTGTAGTGCTGGCATGAACATGCACATTTCCATGTGTACATTTTATTGAAGACTTCATCTTTAATCTTCATCTCAACCTTGAATTAAAAGTTCACCTGTATACGCTCCTCTCCAAGGCTCATGAGGAAAAACATTCTTCAGATGCTGTAAAAAACATTTCAGGCCAAAGATTGTGTTCAGTATAATAACCATATTCAAAGCCTGCTGTTCAGGACAAGTGACCATGGATTCTAGTTTGGACACTAACATTTAACATTCATGTTACCAATTGCTACCAATTACATCATTGCTATGTTCAAATGTCCATTTTGCTTGAACTTTAAAAGGACAATGTTGCAGGTGATTTCTGTATCGGTTTTGAAAAATGACATCACCAATGAAATGGTGATATGGGGAGCACAGCTATCTTCATCCTGTTGGCTCTCTAACCCACCAGCTTTCTTGGAGAAAGCCAATCAGCAGGCAGAGGGGGCGGAAGCCTCCTTCATGACTTCTTGTTATGAGCTTTTGTGCTTACAGATAGTCGCCACACAGCATCCATCTCTGAAAGCCACCACCCGCCCATCTATAAACCCTGTGTAGAAAAATAAAATGTTGCCATGCCATTTCTGAAAAGAAGAAGAACATTTAAACATGCTGGATAATTCACTATACAGTATGCAGATTGAAAGATGAAGATATTTGTCCCAGTTCAGTGCTACAAAAAATACTTAAATCTTTACTCATACTGTTAAAACTGCAATATTATAATAAATTATTTTCTAATAGTCCTACTTTATTTTTTAGAATAGGAACACAGAAGTATTTATTTATACATACTTTTGTTAGCTGGTTTTGAAATACGAAACATTACATTTTGGAATAGAATGGATTGTAAAATGTCCTTCTGTTTTTGAGCTGGATGGTGGTTTTGGTATGGGCGCCTATAGGCCTACATAATAGCAACTTATTTCTTTCTTTCTTTCGAAATAGACTTTGTAGTTAGCAGAGTCATCTTACAATAATATTGCCTCAACCTGTTTCCACATATAAACTACTGCGTATCATGCTGCTGCAAATGACACATTCTAAGGTTTTATACCAAACTGTGCCACTAGGAGGCGCTACAACGTTGTTCGACTATGTTTTCCTGAGTTTTGACATTTTGGGCCGAATAGAAATATAAAACGGTCTAAGCATTGTGTTTTATGGATTTGCTCTGGCTCTTAAAGATATAAATGGTACAAAATCAAGAATTATTAGTTTACTTCACATTCTTACCTTGACTTAATCTCAACTGACCTAATAAGATAAACAGCGTATCTCCGTGTTTGTGGACAGTCGTGGGTACCTGTTATGTGGCTTTATTGTTCCATTAATCCTGAAAGCATAAATCTTCTATGAACATTTTTGTTCGACGCATGTGGCGCCTGTCTCCTGTTGTCTTAGTGGCGGAAAACAGGTGTAGCGCGGTCTGTAAGGTCTAGTCTGCACTGCCCCCTGCTGGCCGTCCATAGTAAGCGCATCTAGAGTGCACCGAGAACGTCACTTCGTCGCATCCGAGCGGCTGGGTAACTTCACGTCTCTGGGTGTTTGTTTGTTTTATATTTCAGGGAAACAAAAACTACGATCAAAGAAAAATGTCGATCACAACTTGCCAGAAGGTTACGCTGATATCGTGCTCCGTGTTGTGTATTTCTCTTTTCCTCCCTAAAATATTTTTATCCAGAGGGAAAAGTGAAATAGGGCAGCAGCAGCTGGAGGGTAAGACGCCAGCTTAACAGATCATCTTCCATCCATCATCATTATAATGCGCCATCACTCATGCTTTCGCTGCTGCTGCTGCTGCTGCTGTTGTTGTTCATGTCGCCAGATGTTACACAGTAAGCCAGGCCCACCGTTTTCTGAAGCTACCATGTTATTGATTATTTTAAAATGACAAATATATTTAGAAATCCAGGTTACTTTTGTCATTAAATGCTATGCCTTTATATTGACTGCAGACACTCAAGCACACCTGTTAAATAATTACAAATCATATATTAGTCGAATTTACTATTCAGCATTAAAGTAAACAGTTTTGACATTAAATACAGACTTAATTAATTCCTGATACTATAGGCCTACTACTGTATAGGCCTACTGCTAATACTAGAGATCTGAGTAAACTTGATATCTGAGTAAACTTGATAGTCTATTGAACCATGTTTTTAAAGCTTCAATGAATGCCTCAGTCATTCACAAGGATCATAAGCGTAGGCTACAGTTAATTTATTCATGCATTTTCCTTGGTGAAGCCAGTCCCATCTTATATAATGGTGCTTTGACGTGTACCAGTTTTTCTTTTTATTATTCTTGACCATCATCGAAAAAATCAATCAGCTGTGTGTGAAAAAGGCATATGTAAGCATATACATCATATTTGGTTGTCATAACGACAACATCATCTCCTGTCTCCTAGTGGGCCCAGGGTTCTATCCTCCTATGATCCACCTTCTGTCAGCGCCAGAGGACCCTGAGCAGTGGGGGGAGGGGCCCCCCTACACAAAGGTCCAGAGTGTTGAAGCCCTGGCTAAAGTGACAGGCAAGGGGAGAGGCAAGAAATACAACCTGATTGGTCAAGTCATCCCCGTATATGGATTTGGAATTCTACTTTACATACTTTACATCATCCATAAGGTGAAATTAGTCATATTTATTTTGTACTTAATGTAATAAAATATTGGTTTGACATTTTATTAAATGTCTTCATTTCTTAATCGACATTTCTAAAATATTTTGGAATCTTTCTTTCTGTTTGCAGTTGACATGTAGGCCTAAAGGGAAGAAGGTGA
>OOFB01004660.1:5971-16611 GCA_900323305.1 Trachyrincus murrayi
TTAAAGGGGGGGGGGGGGGGGGGGGGGGGGGGGGGGGGGGGGGGGGGGGGGTTTTTTGTGGGGGGGGGGGGGGGGGGGGGGGGGGGGGGGGGGAGACAGGAAGAGAGGGTTGCCGTTAGAAACCAGCAGCATAATGCTAGTGTGGGTTGTGCCAGCCTGGTGATGGCAATGGCGCCAACACATGGCCAATTGAGGAGCAGTTGGTAAGAAAGACAACAACAATGTTTGGGCCACTGTGGAGATTGGTGGGGATTAGGGATTGAGCAATAATATATGACATCACTAGGGGTGGGGGGGAAGACAGCAAAGTTAAATCTATTTTACTTTCTGTTTTACTTTCTGATCTGATCTTTCTGACTAATCGCCGCCACCACCACCACCACCGACCACATGCTTTTCCATCTGGATTAACATGTTCACTGGATCATTCTGTGACCTTTGTGGGGGAGGAAGGCGAGCAGTTGTTCTTCCAGGTCAGAGGGCGCAAAGCACAAATTGATCTTCTATTGCTAATGCTCTTTGAAGATGAGACACAACTACCCAATGGAGGATGAGCTAGCAGACGATGGTGGCTTTGTTTAGGATTGTCCACTGCAAGACACCGGATTGTGGTCTGGTCCTTCTATAGGCATTTCATAGGATGACAATCGAAATGCATCCACAATCAACACAGAACAATCTCTGTGGATGTGCATTGCTATTTGCAATATATTTATCCTCTTTGTACCTTCACAAGAGTACATTTTGAGGGGAGAGGGGTGCTCATCATTGCAAGATGAGGAATTTCAGGACCTTGTCTATAGCTTAGTTAATAGCCAATAGCTTGAAACACAATGCAGTCTCAGAAAACAATGTAATGAGTTTCTAAAAAGTCATTCAGGTAATTTATGGACAGACTCCCAAGATTTCTGTTCATGTACCAATATGCTTTATTGAAGGCCATTTGTTAAAATTTTAAACAGGTCTATGCTAAATTTAAATGCGTAGCTGAGGGATGTTTACAGCACCATGAGGGATTTTGTATCGGAGCTGCCCAGATCTCGATGGTGTCTTGAATATATTAGGGAATGTCTATTAATAGTGAGCAGCTCTGCTCTCTGCTTTCCACTTCACATGTAATGTTTTAGACTGCAAATCAGAGAGCCAATAAACAGTTTCATAAACCGACCAAACAGTGCTACGATAAAAATCATTAGCGATGTTCGAAAAAGGAAAACGCACGTAATTGCACAACTATACGTCTTGTGTACCACTGCTAATGTATGACTAATCCCCCACTCAGTCCCCGTGTTATCACACCATCTGTTGTTGGTTGGAAAACACTAATGGTGGAGAATGAGAAGAATGCATCATTTGCCTCCGTTTCCGATTCCTCCTCACAAAGAACAGCAGAGCTTCTCTACTGCCTGGGACTGCCTTGCTGCATCATCCTGAGCTTGATCAATAGGCTTTGATTATTAGAACACAGTTCAATTTGAGAGAGAGAGAGAGAGAGAGAGAGAGAGGGGGGGGAAAAGACTGCTTGTGTATTGACTGCTGGTTCCCTCGGGGCTGGGTCTGAATGGCTGTCTCGGGTGTTTCAAGGAGGAAACTCTAAGTGCCATGTCAAGCTCAGCTCCCATCTCCCATTAATTGATATTGAATTTTATCCGCTGCACTACAATGTCTGCTGTTTTTTCATCCATTCAGTATTAGCTATCAAATGGTGCCCTTCACCGAATCCCAACATCAGCCATGTTCGTAAGCTTTGTGCTGGGAAAGGACAAAACTAGCAAAGACTTTGGTCATTCTTTAAAGAAAAACTAGACTGGAGTTATAAGTGTTTTCTATATGGAAGGACCCGGGACACTGAAGGACATCATGTGAAGAAACACTGGAGGGAAAAAAAAACTCTTGGCCCTTTAATTATAGTGTTTATCCCGAAGATATACTAAATAATACCATGTTTGATTTTTATTCTGGCAATGTAATGCTACATGTAATACTATATATTGTCACTTTAATTTAGGCTTTTCTACTCTGAGAGAATCCTGAAAACCTCTCACACTAGTAAGAGTCTGTCGGCCACGGCTCATGAAAATGAGTTTTCACAAGTTCTTCTTTATTTTATTTCCCAGGACGGGAGACAGTGCCGAGCACAGTAATGATGGATCACACTACCTGTGAGCATTCATCTTACCCTCGCTATGGATTATCAATTCTATTGCTCCTGCTCAATGCGCCCCCATCCCACTCCCTAACAGGAGTGTAATGCCTGTTGTCAGGGCTGCCATCTTGGATCATCACACATTACTGTGCTTTCAGCACGAATAAGAAAGTGTGGGGGTGGGGGAATATATGCACACTGGAAGTGGACGATAACTGCTGGATGGAAGTGTGAGACTGTGTCTGAGAAGGCCTTGAGAAAGTTTCCCAACCCCTACCTGTTCCTTAATAACATGTATCTGCATTCACTGTGCGTGGCATTGGATAAGAGCGTCTGCTGAATGACTGAATAGTAAATACCCTTTCTTCAGCCCTGAGTGTTCACAGTTACAGCGACTGCAGTCTACTCTGAAGCGCGATGGGCTCATAAAGGGCATTGCGAGACTGTTGGTTGGATGTTTGACAGGTATACAGGCCAAGATGGATGAAGTTAACAGTCCCCTCAACTCAAAAATGTCACTTAAATATGAATGCACCTGACCTAAACAATAAAATGGAGGCTTTAATGGTGTTTAATCGTGAGCGTTCTAGGTCCAAGCTATAGCAAGCTAGCAAACACACACACAATTGCACTTGATCTGAATCAAGGTGCGGTAAGAGTGTATAGCGTAGCATGTGAGCCACACTATGATAGTGTGAATAGCATGCACAAGCCGCTAGCGTGTGTGCAGCAGGGGTGTGCTCGAATGTGTCTCAGAGTGTGAGAAGGTCAGGTAAATATCAATGGCTGTCCATCTTCTGGACCGCCTGAGCGGAGCTGGGGTGTTAAAGGGATTACTGGCGTCAGTGAGCAGAGATGTGTACGCACAGGACTGACGGCACATTTATCAGCTTCCGTTCTTTCCAATACATCAGCGCAGGGCTGGAGTCGAGACCACCTCGGTGGAGTCCAAGTCCAGATCCAGTCATTGGTGAATCAAGTCCGTTTCAAGACCAAGACCAGGGGGGGGGAAGTCCGATTTGAGACCACGTGGCTATCATTATAACGATGGCCTAAAATAGAAAAGGAAGGTTTCTGAAGGCATCTTTCAACAACATTAGCATATTTTGAGGACAAATTGATTGTAGGCAGCTTGTTTATGTTCATAGCATAGTTGCACCATTACTTGACTAGAATTGGATGCATCTATTTAAAAAAAACAATATGTAGCTATGCAATTTCAAACACAGCTTTGGTCTCTTCTCAGAACGAGCCTTCCGAGACCAATTCATCCGAGACCGATTCAAGACCGAGTCAAATTCACTCAGAGGCAGAGACCGTCAAAAATTCGGTCTCAAGACCAAGACCGGACTCGGGTACTACAGCCCTGCATCAGCGATTGGTTTTGCTGGTGGAAAGAAACTGTGGCTTGTATGGAGCCCATTTGGATGCAGTGAACATCTTTTACTTAAGATCTATCTCTAAAAATATGTTTAAGATAAGTCAAGCAGAGACCACACACAAAGAGTTCATGTAATGATGTAAACCATCGACAATATAGAGAGACTGAAACAGGAATCTAGAATAGCTTTAATTGAGAGTACAGTAGAGCTAATTAAAAAGTGTGCAGGAATTGGGTCAGTCTGACAAGATATTGTCGCAGGCTAATAATAACGCCATGATGACTTTGATCTCTGCGGTGAGCTACTTCTCAAATCTGCCCTCCCCATCATCACCAATTACAATGCTCCTCTCGGAATACTGAGTGTGTTTTAGAGGTTTGCTAAGGTTAAACGGCTGTGCGTGAACACATATATTAAGGTGAGATATTATAGTTATATAGTTTATGTACAGTATGTGTTAAGTCCACTACACTCTCCCAGCCTTAGGTTGGTGTGCGTGATGTAAGAAAGCTGCACTAAGCCGGTCCTGCCCCAGCTGTTGCATACTGGCCAGTGTGTGTGTGTGTGTGTGTGTGTGTGTGTGTGTGTGTGTGTGTGTGTGTGTGTGTGTGTGTGTGTATGTGTGTGTGTTGTGGTTATGAGTCGAACATATGTCCCAAATAGATGGCAGCTGGGCTCCAATGATGTTGACAGTGTCACACACACTCTCTGAAGGTCCAATGGCTGAAGGCCTTGAGGTTCCAGACGTGGAGCAGCAGGCTTAGCCCCGGCATTCATCTTGTTCATGTAGGATTTTCATCTTTGTTTCTCTGTTCCTTTCTGTATTCGTCTCTTTTGTGTCGCTCTCTTTCTTTTGCATGGATCCAGTATCCAACACATGTGACTACACGTGAGGCAAAGGAGCGGATGGGGATCAGCATACAGTATAATACTGTATGTCTTCACCTTGTAGCTCAGATGTATGATGACTAGATCAGTCTACCAGCCTACCCAGTGGACTGTACCAACTGGTAAGCTTATCTATCCAGCACACATCTGGGTGGACTCTCCGACTGTGTAGCGGCTAATCACACTCACACGTGGTGGTAAAATAAGAGCCCTTTAAGTTCTGCTATATGAAACCAACACAAAACGCTCAAACGCCTGCGTAAAAAAACAGCCTTTGCTCCATTTGTGCGGCCGGCATCTATCAGTAAATGCATGCACTTGTATTCAGTGGGAAATAATGAGCTGGACCACTAAACATGAATACGACCTTTCTCCCTGTACGTCCTTGAACCTGTGAGGGGTTGCCATTGGAGACCGTGTGCTGCTGTGTGGAGAGGGGGTTAAGTCAATGGCAGTGGAGCTCCCTCCTCACCTACACTTAGAGCTCTACCACCTACCTCTCTACCATCTCTCTCTCTACCATCTCTCTCTCTCTTCCTACCTCTCTACCATCTCTCTCTCTATCTCTCTCTCTCTCTCTCTCTATCATCTCTCTCTTCCTACCTCTATACCATCTCTCCCTCTCTCTCTATCTCTCTCTCTCTCTCTTTCTTCCTACCTCTCTATCATCTCTCTCTCTTCCTACCTCTATACCATCTCTCTCTCTCCCTCTCTCTCTCTCTTTCTTCCTACCTCTCTATCATCTCTCTCTCTTCCTACCTCTATACCATCTCTCTCTCTCCCTCTCTCTCTCTCTCTCTCTCTCTTTCTTCCTACTTCTCTCCCACCTCTTTCGCTCTCCAATACTATCTCGCTCTCGTCCTACATCTCTAACACCTCTCTCTCCCATCTCTTTCACCCTGCGATACTCTCTCACGCTCTCCTTACCTCTCTACCATCTCTCTCGTCCTGTGATACCCTGTCTCCCCCCCTCTCTCTCTCGTCCTGTGATACCCTGTCTCCCCCCCTCTCTCTCTTGTCCTGTGATACCCTGTCTCCCCCCCTCTCTCTCTCTCTGCCGTGCTGTAAGCAGGTTTTCTCGTCAAGTTAATTCAAGGTCAGACAACAAAGCGCTTGAAGTCCTTTGTGCTGCTGATAGTGTCTTAGGCATGCATGTATGAAGCGGTGTTATCGTCCTTCTTCCTCTTTTTAATTAAGAGAAGAGAAAGGCTCCTTAAAGCCATTATACAACTGACCATTTACTCCTCTTTGTTGCGTCTCCCCTCGGGCCAGGTGAAGAGGTTAGAGGAGGAGGCCATTAATTGCCGTTTCTGAGTAATGTTTCAGGATAATAATGGATTGTTTAAGGGGTCGGATTCCACTTAAACTGAAATCCCACTCCCTGCACCACCGCCGTGGTCACCGAGATGATACTGCACATTAGTGGCCTTGAACTCTTGCCAAACTTTCCCCCCCCAAACTTTTTTTTTTAGGTCTTTTTTTGGCCTCTGTTACACTTGTCACTTCAATGCGACTTTGGTGATCGGATCTGCCAGATCCTCCGAGAATCGACAAGAGAATGTGAACAAGATCTGTGATCAGATCCCTTGTCCTTGTTAAATATTTAAAATACTTCCTGGTAAAATGCTGCTAAATGAGAGGCTTCCGTTCTTTTTGCTTGAAATGCTATGTATTTGTATATTGATGTTTTGTTTTTGATGTTCATTTGATGTTCATTCATTTTGAATATGAAACTAATTTTGTGGAAATGATGTTTAGATTTTCATGGTAGCATAATAAACATCTATAATAAACCTCTTTACTGTGTTAGCTGTACAGAAATAGCTGAATAGTGAAACAAAATAACCCGCAAATTAAACGCTTATGCAACCACTAGAAGTAAAAAACCATAAATGTATCTCTCATAAATGTAATGTTAACATTGCTGAAATACAATTAGTCAAGGCCTGAAGGCAATTTGAAATATGAAGCATATGGATCCATTATGAACTACTTCATGTGGTGCCATTTGCAGTCAACCATTAGTGCAGATGAAAAAAGTTAACAAGGCCTTCTGTGCATAAGTATTTTTTTCATGATTTAGGAAAAAGTGGAACTGCCACGAGCATATGGTCAGGTATATACCACTGGAATGGTTTCATGGAGGTAACGATCCTTAAATTGTATTATGGCCAAAAAAACGCTGATCTGTTTTTTTCCCTTTCAGCTGGCCAGATTAAGGCTCCTAGGGCCGACTGACTCCCCCCTCTCGGGGAGAGGGGGGAGGGTGATCGGGGCTGAAGTAGGCTCTGATTGACGTGTAGTGTGTCTCAAGACCCCCCACCCGCCACCCGTAGAGTCGGGAGGGCAAATCGTTTTTCAAACAGGTTTGATCTTATCGGTCCCGACTCGCGTAGTGTGGGGGGCACTGAGAGAGAGATCGGCGATTACGCTGGCAACAGCCAATGAGATTTGAGATCAAGAATAAGCAATGGGGTTTGAGGTCAAGAACAGCCAATGGGGTTTGAGGTCAAGAACGGCCAATGGGATGTGAGGTCATGAGGAAGAAAAGGGGAACGAACTGGGAGTGCATTCAGTGTTTACAACAACTGCTACAGTTTCTACAATTTCTACAAGTTCTATAAACATAGTCGTAGTCGCTGTCTTCCATTTCCTGTCTACGTGAGTTGCCATGTTCCCGCGAGATTTGGTTATGTTTTCAGAGAATAATCGGTAATCGAGTCTTCATGTGTGTACCCCCGCATGTTCCCAGGCGCCTAGTGTGGACCACCAACCCGAAGGCAAGACTGATCGTCAAGACGAGTCTTGTAGTGTGTACTGCCGAAGTCGGCCCCGACTTTAAAAGTCTCCTAGTGGGTAGGAAGCTTTAGATGCTCATCGAGATGGATGAGTTTCTAATGTGGTCATTACTCTGGAAAATCGCTTTTGGCAAAGTGATGACTCAGGTTCCCTCTGCTTGAATTCTTATTAAGGGCTTTCCCCCTCTCGTATTAAAAGGTAGGCCAGCTATACGCCCATTCAAAGGAATATCATTGCGTCATGGGGATGACATAAGCTGTTTTGTGATGTATCGCATCTGAATTGTAACATGAAAATAAATTGCCCCATAGAGTGGATGCGTATGGGGCATGCGTATGTGGGAAAAAAAGAAGCAAAGAAGAACTAACATACTTTAGTTCTTACTTCATCAGCATCATCTTTTTATCACCAATATATTTTGATGCAAGGACACATTCCACCTTTCATGCATAAAACCTGGCGATTGAAGCCAAATGAGTCTATGCTTTGAAAGAAGTGCTACTCCAGCACTACGGGGTTGCGTGTACGTTTTTTGCATTATTTTTGTGCGAGTCAGCCATTGCCATATGTCAAGTGTAAATCTAATTTATATGCTCTTGCATGTGCTTAGACACTCAGATATTACCACTGCCTCGCCTCGGGGGGGTGTCACATATGGTGGAGATGCAGACAACTGCCAAAGAAAAAAAAAAGAAAGAAAGGGAATTGACCTTGTTTCACAATGTGCCTTCGTGTCCCGTCTTAAAGTGATGTGGCACTTTGAACTCACACGTCTGCTGATTTGATTGAGAGCCCTCTGGTCAGCTGTTATGGTGCATTTTCCTGTGTGTGTGTGCGTGTGTGTGTGTGTGTGTGTGCATGTGTGCGTGTGTGCGTGTGTGCGTGTGTGTGTGTGTGTGTGTGTGTGCTGAGGGGTGGGGTGCACCGAAGGCAGTTGTTCTTCAGCCCCTGTTACCGTCATTTGTTGGACATGTGCACGGAGAGCCGGGCAGAAAATTTTTTTTTTTAGAGATGATCTTAACCGTCAATTTATCATTACCTCTCTCTCTCTCTCTCTCTCTCTCTCTCTCTCTCTCTCTCTCTCTCTCTTCCTCTTTCCTTTCTTCTTCCCTGTAGACACCCTTCCAATCCTATAGCCCCTGTCTATCTCTCTATTGAAGTGAATGCATACAAGTAACTACATTCCCTTTCCCCTTTCGTTAGCAAAAGTTGCAAGCCTGTGTGTGTTAAAACGCTTACCCAGCAGCACCAGGCTTCATTTAGGACGTAACGCGTGACGACCAATAGCACGACAGCCGGAGGGGCTGTCGTGCTATTGGTCGTCTCATCCCATGGGGGACACAGAGTGACAGAGCCAGCCCATATTAGACTAGAGTAGATGGGCAGGTTCTGAAGCACTGGCATGTGGGAAGGTCATACCTCATCTAAGGGGGAGGAATGTTGCTACTAATAAACATTTGTTTATGTTCATGTCAACATAACTCTCTCTCTCTCTCTCTCTCTCTCTCTCTCTCTCACACACACACACACATTCTCATACATGTCTATAGCTAAGGTGCAATACATGGAGTGACGTGCAAAAGACGTTATGCTGCGCTGACTTCCCTTGATCTCCCTCTTTTCATTTACCTTGTGCTCCAGATGTTTGGTTGTTGCTAGCAGCTGCTCCAGGCCCTTGTCTCTGTGAAAAGACAAACACACAAGAGAAGGATTTAGACCAGGACCAAAAAGAAACAATGACAATGTGCACACCTGACAAGAGATCATTTGGAAAATCCCAGTGACCTCCTGGATGTGACCCCCAACTTGCCCAGAAGTCATGTCACCCACTGCTAATGAAGGAGAGGCTGTGGTCGGGGGGGGGGGGGGGGGGGGGGGGGGGGGGGGGGGGGGGGGGGGGGGGGGGGGGGGGGGGGGGGGGGGGGGGGGGGATTCACTGGGAAGTCTCCTATGGCTTTTCAGTGTAAAAGCCCTTCCTGCCAGTAAGCTATACCCACGAGGGTGAACTCCCTGTGACACAAATGCAGAAAGGATGTCTTGATCAGGAGCGACACTGCACGACCCCCGGGTGCTGTTGGCTCGCTGCCATGCTGCGTGCGTCTCACCAGTTTGAGATTAAAAATATATTTTGAACCTATTTCCCCCCCCCCCCCCTGTTGTGTTCAACATACCATGCGATCAGGCTGCATTATACAGGAAAGTGAAAAAAAATTTTTTAAAGGCATTTTAAAATCATCGGTGACAGGCGCGATATTGATCAGGATGTTACGTAAATTGCAGCGTGCATAACCCCCCCCACGTTGGTCTGTGTCACTGTTGACGTTGATTGACGTTTACATAATATTGTAATGCTTCCATTTGTTCCCCACCCAGCCATATGACACCAGCCATATGAGGGGTACAGTACACAGTTCACAGTTTCGTTTGGATAGATTTGTTCACTTTTTCTAGCACTTACAGTTCACATTATCTATCAATACATGAATGAATGTACAAGCTCACAAAGGAACAGAGAGATCTGAAAGAGAAGCCACAGCAGATACAAGCACACACAGGCCATATCTTAGCTAACAGCCAAGGGGCTATGTTCCTCAACCAAATAAAAACAATATTATGCGCTTTCGCTCCAACATTATTACGTTATTAATATATGAATGTCCATTCATATATCCCCTAGATGTTACATAACGCGTGCATAGCCGTATTTGGCTGGCTTCACACGACATAAGCATCATCCCAAAGTGCCAACGCCTATACATTCATCTCAACAGTCATGATCCCGTATCTTGTTATTATACAGCGTGAAATATTCACTCTGTACCGTCCGAGTCTCAGAACTTCCTCTTGCTGGATGAGAAATAACACTAGACATACTGATTCCCAATAAAAAGGTCACACAAAGGTCATGTTTGTCCACCTAGTATTCAACCATACTATATAAGTGGAATGAATATACGTCTCTACTACTTATGATTTTTGGATCGGAATATAGACGAGGCATCACAATACTCTACAGTACGTGACATGCTTCCCGTTAAGCACATCCAGCCCGAGGTGATTCGTTCAGGCCTGGCACCGTGTGCGTTAAGAGGCCGTGATGTGGGCAGGTGCTGCCGGGGGTTTGGAGAAGAAGAAGAATTAAAAAGAGGACTGGTGGTATAAGTCGATTGAAGTGGAGGAGTGAAAACTCTCGACCACAATGGGCAGATTAGGGGAGGCTATTCTTAGAACCATATTACACTCATCCTTTTAAAATATGCAGCAGGGCCCGCGTCCACCGGGAGGGAGGGAGGGAGAGAGAGAGAGAGAGAGAGAGAGAGAGAGAGAGATGCAGTGTAGAATATTCTCATTGTGTCTCTACAGAGGGGCAGGGCCACACGAGGGTCAGAGAAGGTTACAGTATGCTGTGCAGTTCAGCAGCTGCT